>OX104117.1:27712277-28003086 GCA_944474755.1 Limnoperna fortunei | reverse complement strand
TTTTCATATCAATATCTAAAGAACCGGGATTCTTTTGGTACTATGTTTTGCATATCCCTACGCTTTCCAGTCTAGGTACGTTTTGAGGTCTAGATGGGTTTCTGTAACTGTTTTTGCTGTTTAAAAACCGCAACGATTATTTCACAGAATTATAAGGATTAAACACTGGGTTTAGGAAATTATCAATGTGTAAACTCCGGTGACTCACTCAAGTTTGTGAGTGAGTCGCCGGAGTTTACACATTGATAATTTCCTAAAACCCAGTGTTTAATCCTATAACGTTTTACATTCAGTTGTATATTGCTAATTCTAATTACATGTATATTTGACTTTGCTGGTACCACCTAACCCAGTCTCACTTTTTCTGATTGGGACACAGATGCAAAACTATAAAGAGAAATTTCATTTTTGTAGGCATAAATTTTCAAAATTCCAATTTTGTAAAAAGCTTAAGCCTGCAAAAATTATTCATCAGTTCATGAGTATCAGAATATCCCTGACAGCAGGAATACTGTGCGTCAATTATGCATTTTACTGCTTGTAATATTGACTTGAGTATACCACACTGTGGCAGATATACAACAGAGGTAAGCACTCAAAGAGAAGACAAACATGTCAAACACCATCCTCAAAAGTCAGGGTTTCTGTGTCCACAGAAACACTGACTTGTGGGGATGGTCAAACACAAGGTCCACCCAATACAACAGAAAGTATGAACATTGTTAAACAATAAGATAAAATGATAAAAAACAACACACAAAATCAAAGAATGATAACACTAATAATAATGCAAATACAGAGAATCATTAAATCACTCAAAAACAGAGTTCTGTCTCACACTAAGAAATATCACATCTAGGGTAAAAACATAAAATGATGCATTTCGTTCTATTTTATATCTGCTGAGCTATATCACAATAAATGATTCAAGTAAATCTTTTCCAGTAAGAAATTTTATATATTTCAATTTTGAGGTGGTTTGGGTTTGTAAAATTACTGGCAAGTCTGGTTACATACACAGGTTATAGTCTTGTAACGTATTTTCGAGAACTGGTTTATTTTTAATTCTGATTGTCATGTGGGTTACTAGGCCTACATCCGTGTTTTTTATATAGAAAAACAACCAATACATGTCTGGGTTAACGTATGTGATACAACTTTAAATAATAAGGTCTTCTAAATTTGTCAAAAAACGTTTTTTATCCCATCATTTACAGCCATTTTTATTTACACACTATCATGCTTGTCTACAAATTTAATCAGTTCTCATTGTTTATCACTCTAAACTAAACTTAAGATGTTGTCTACACTTCCCGGTAGCCACGTGCAATGTTTTGCTTAGCGTCATTATGTGGCTTTAGAATTTGAGGGTCTAGAAGTGCGGTATTTTTATGAAAATAAATGAAAACATTCCAAATGGCCATTGAATTGTTTCAATTTTGAGCCTTTATGGTATTTGTGTGTAATTTAACTGCATATATTTATAAAGACAATAACCTAACCTAGTAAAAGAGAAATTGATCATTTTTCTAAGGTCTATATTTCGCAACGAGACATGTCAGACTAGTTACCAAATGAGTAAATATATACCATAAACTCACTTACTGACATTTTATTTTATTTAAAAAATCCTTACCAAATTGCCTGTGGTGATTTCACAACAAATTACATAAATGATTGATATGCTGCCGCTAGGTTCGCTATGCGTAGCAATGGTACTACAGCTTTTTAAGGACAGAACTAAAGTAATGTGTAACCAACCATATAACTTAAAAGTGTAACGCATAACGCGGTGGTAATACGTCGGCCAGTTGCCGAGTGGCGTATCTTGAGAGGTTAGGCCTATCAGTGGCCATTCATGTCACAATGATCCACAATTGTGATGTTACTATCAGCTTGCATTTTCTTTTTTAACTTTAAAAGCATCGCGATACTTGTTAAAAGCATCGCGATACTTGTTAAAAGCATCGCGATACTTGATAAAAGCATCGCGATGGAAAAAACTTTATGCATAATGTAAAAAGTATCGGCTTTTTTTTCATCTACCAGACCGATCGTGTCACAATTGTGATCAAAAGATGTTTATATCGGCTTGCTTTTTTCTATCGCGATATTATTAAAAGCATCACGATACTTTTGAAAAACATCGCGATTCTTTTGAAAAGCATCGCGATGAAAAACATGCATAATATTAAAAAGCATCGCGATACTTGTAAAAAGCATCGTGTTACAAAATGCATCGCGATGCTTTTAACAAGTATCGCGATAGAAAAATGCAGGCCGATAGAAACATCACAATTGTGACATGAACGGCCACTGATAAGGTCTACCTCCCTTATATTTCGGACCCACCATTTTTTATTTCCAAAAATATATCCAGCTTCTGGCCCCTGACTCCGTACAGAGCACCCCTACTTTAATAAAAATCCTGCCGATGCGCCACTTATAGTTGCAAGAGTGCATCCATGCTCATCTGCTAGTAGAGTTTAATGGGTATAAACACTTAACCATTTAATTCAGTCGTTAAATTGTTTTTGTAACACGAATCTCTTGATCTTCTTTAAGAATAAACAAAACACGAATAGTATGCATGCTCCTAATTAAAACACTTCGATAATATTGCTTGAATGCTCACGTGTGCATCTTAAACGCAAGGAAAAAACTGTCATGCACTAACAAGCTACAATTAGAACCAATAATGCACAAAGAAGACAATACACAAATTGGCCCGACCGAGAACTACAACAATGGTCCTGACTCGGTACATGCAGTTTAAAAGAAATGGTCCAGATTTTATGGTATTCCAAATCCCCCGCTTCCACTGAGATGACTGAGTACAGATGAGCTTACGCGCACTCATCTGTTACTATCAGTCAACCAGTTAAAACGCCTGAAAGTTATTGTGGTGACATAACAACGTTTTTGTTCATTTGGAAGTACTAATTTCCCAATCTTTCTTATCCATGTTTCATCTTCAATGGACTTTTTCTCTCCAAATCACCACAAAAAAAACTGGCGTAACCTTGGCTGGTCTAAAGACAGAACTGAAAAACAATCCGATATGTGGCTCCTGTTTAAACAACCCTGGCGCGTGTAGAGCAGTATGTGATTCGTTCATCAACAACAAAATAATAGAATTGAAACAACAAGTATCACAAAAAGCAAAAATCTTTCTAGGTGAACTAGTAGCAATATGCATAAATCAGCCAAAAATTAAGTAAAGATATTCTTATAACAATTTTTGTACACAGCAAGCAATAGGAATTCTTACATCGAATTAAAAACTACACAGTTATAACACTCCAGTAAATAAACTCAATGGAAAGCTCAATATACTTATACAAACCGGTCTCGTGGAATGGACGCTTGGTCATGCTGGAAATGTAATTGCTGACAGGCTGGCCAAGAAAGCTCATAATCAACCTTTATCAATACCGTTGTCGCAAAGCAAGGTACCAGGAGCTCAATCACTGACAAATGGCAAACAACAATCTTCATTTTATTTCATCAACCGTTTCAATTAGCCTTAAAAACACTAGAAACAAATAAAATAATCACACTTTATTTATATCATTTGTCACCTATGTTAGTATATATGAGAAAATATCCTACCGCAGGTCGGGGGTTTTCTCCGGGTACTCCGGTTTCCTCCCCCAATAAAAACTGGACGCCATGATATAGCTGAAAAATTGCGTTAAAACACCATTCAAACAAACAAATAAACATGAAAGAAGTCAATATAGGAGAGGTCTATAGTGTCCGTGGGAGGAACACTTACCGACCAATACCGCAATGTGGATGCTGTTGGTTTACGAAAGAAATGTTACAATACACTAAAACGAAGAAAATATAATTCTTTTAAAATATGACATGAAACCACAGTTGATTGAATCCCCTTAGAAGACGTCTGAACAGTGTATTGCATTTTAAGGTAATGTTAACCTTATATTTGTGTATTTGAAATGTAATATTTGAAGTGTGTAACAACTAATTTGTTGTTTATTTCTGCATTCCTTGTCATTTTACTTTTATTTAAACATTATTAATACATTCTCTGCGATTTCTTATATTGGTAATCATTGCAAGCACCGGACAGAACAGCTAATTGTCGGTTTTTTATTTGTTATAGGATAGTAACCTTTCCGCTAGGCTACTCCTGAAGTGACTATAATCAACCAAAAACTCTTGCGAGAAAGCTAATGCAGACTTTAGTCTATGTGGTCCATTCAATATAATGTGCGATACTACGGGTCCTATGCACCGGCCCCGTGACGTCAAGTCGATCCAGACATTGAGTAATTCGTATTAAAGTGATTATCTCAAATGTGTTTTTAAAACTGATCAATTAATTAATATACAATATAATTTCTTTAACCAAAAGACCAAAGTTTCAAAAAACGTTGGACGTTAGAGGATTCTCGGACTAACGATTTTGTTGGTACCTGATTTACAGGTACTGCTGTGAAAGTCAGTAACATATGGTTGTTGTGTTTGCGTTTGTCGCCGAAACTGACTTGCATCGCAGATTTATTACCGTATATCAAAGAGGTAATTTCGCAAAATTCAGTTGATATAACTAGACTAACATCCTGTAAATCTATCAAGGAGGTCAAACCATTAAAAGAGGTCATTAAATCGAATTATACAGATATTCTAACAGACTCTTAACTAATAAAATAGATAAATTAAATGGTCAAAATAAATTATTCTTGTATAAAGATTTGAAGCTAGGCTTTAAACCTGAACTTTATTTATCCTGCAACTAAACTTTGAACATTGGAAACTAATAATAAAATTCAGGACAAGTGATCATTCCTTAGAAATATAGTCCGGTCGTTATAAAAAAAATACCCCGAGAATCTCGATTTTGTAATTTCTGTTCCCTTCAAGAAATTAAAGATGAAACCCACTTTTTCTTCTACTGCCATAAACTCAGCGACTTAGGCAAAATTTTGTTTCAGAAATAATGAAAGAATAAAAAAATTGTAATGATTTAAATGACAAACAAAAACTTATTCTCATTTTAAACCCAACAAATTTTCGACAGGCCCAGAATCAAGGTTCCTTTTTAAAACAGTCAATCAAACTGAGGTCAAGGGACTTATGATATGTTATCTGACGAATTGTTTGTTGTCTTTAGTCCTTTTTTTATGTGTCACAAGCTGTTAAAATAGCGAAATAAATAAATAAATAAATAAATAAATAAATAAATAAATAAATAAATAAATAAATAAATAAATAAATAAATAAATAAATAAATAAATAAATAAATAAATAAATAAATAAATAAATAATCAAGGCCGTAAGTACAATTCATGCAAAAGCCGCCTCAATAAAAATATTGCCATTTTTTTTAAATTTTATTATCCATTGAAGATAATAACAAAAAATAACACCAAGGAAACTGTCAAATAACACAATCCACAAATCGTCCCAATCTAATTAAAATTAAATCTTTCACAAGCTCCACTTTTTGTTATTGCCGCTGTAAAGCGACTACAACAAAAAGGGGGGACCTTGTGAAAGATTTAATTTTTAATTAGATTGCAAATCGTCCAAGAAACAGGCAAACTTAAGAACCAACAACCAAAAATACAGCAATGGTCCCGACTTCGTACAGGCATTTGAAAAAAAACTTGTTTTTGCGTCCTTTACTTAAGATTGTGAGTTTTTAGTGTGTTGATGAAACTAGTTGGGTATCCTACACCACCAGAAAGTTAAAGGTTTATCCAATGATCATCGCATCATAATCATTATACTTAATTAAAAAATCGTTAAACTATTGCAATCAAATTTTCACCATCCTCCCATGTCAGGGGTTCTGAGTCCGCGTTCGCTCAATCGTGATGATGGAACGAACGCTATCACGATGGAACGAACGCGGACTCAGAACCTCTGACTTGTGAGGATGATTTTCACACGAGATAGAATAATTATCAAAAAAGAAATTGTATCTATTTGAGTAAAACTTGTTCAAGGCGACGACGAGTCGTGTTTTTCTTATTACACTGGTTTATAAGTGTATCCCGAAAAAAAATGTGTGACATTTGCAACAATAGGTATACTCTTCAAGCTCTTGCATAATTGAATTCGATCAACTGAGAAATACAGGACATCGTCGGAAACCCACGTCCGGTCGCGTGCTCGCTTTTGCGGGAAAAAATGGAATATTGCTAAACCATGATTAAAATGGATCAAAATGAATAATTTTGAAATGAAAATGGTCCAATTTGTCATAAATTCTTGTGCTGAGAATACCGTTAATGTCATTTTCGAGGTGCAAGTCTAAAAATTGACGAAGCTGTTCTGTGGTTTCTTTAATTTCCAGTTCTAAAGTAGGTGCGTATTCAGAAAATCGGGCTAGATGGGACGAAATTCGGGCAAGGGGCCTGAGGACCGCAACCCCCTGGTGGGGGAGTAGGGGGCGAAGCCCAAAAGCTGGTGAGATTTAAGCAGTCGAGATGGTGTTGAGGACTACAAATGTTAACATTTTAAACTTTTTTCGCTCACTTTCTCCTTCTGTTCCCTTTTTAGGGGGAATGGAACGTCCTTTCCTCCCCCTTTTCCGATATGCGTTTGCTATAGAATCTCCAAATATCATTTCAATCAAAATGTTTAATATATTGTGAACAGCTGCACAATGTGACGAATATTCTATGAAAGTTTCATCAAATTCAATTTAGTGTTGTTAGTATTGTTAGACGTGTTGCGGATAACAATTATTTTATTGAACGATGCACTGGTGGCCCTAAGGCTAAAGACTTCTGACCAACAGTCAGACCATTTCTGACAAACATGGGTTGTGTTTATGAATAAGACACCATCTTACTAGAAAATAATAACAAACCAAGATGACAAAGCAGAAACGTTTAACACCTTTTTTGTCAATGTCGCAAAAAAAAAAAATGGTGATACAAACATAGAAGTAAATAACCCTATATAGTATAAAAGCCATAACACTATAACTCTTGATACCTTTAAAATTAAAAAAAAACTATGGACTAACTGACTGTGCCGTAAATCATTGGAATGTGCTATTTCTTTATTAGAAGAAGATAGTAAATCTCTAATATCATGGTTCTCATTCGACAAAATGCAGGCAAACCCAGACAAATTCAAGGCCATTGCCATTGGACCCAAAACTAACTTAGGGACCGGTCATTATTTATCTCCAGGGGGGAGGGGCGGCAAAAAAGTAGGGGGTCATCAAAATTTAGCTGACTATTAGAGGGTGGGTCGTCACTATTTTTTTAGTAATTCAACCAGGGTGGGTCATGATTTTTTAATATAATATTTTCAACTATTAAAAAAAATTATCTAGCCTCGCGTCGCTCGGCATGTACAGAACAAAAATATTATTAATGATCTGAATTTCACAGAAATGAAATCTGGTTATAGTGAGATGGGTGGGGTGGGGTGTAATTTTCAATTAACAATTTCTCAAGAACTATTAATGGAAAGGTTCTGAAATTTAGTATGCAGATTCCAGTGGGTGGTCCAAATATGGTACTTAAGATTCCCTTTCGGGTCTGTCTGACATATACTTCCTGTTCAACGAAATTTGTGTTTTTCGGTCTTTGATCGTTTTTAAGTATAGAATGATATGATCACAACTGTTCAAGTTTGTAGAAAACTTATGGTGGTTTTGCTACACATATATTTTAGAAACAAAAACATGACCAATTCAGATCAAATGATTTCTCAATCTAATATTATTTATATGACAGTATGATGAGTTGCATTTAAATATCTTTATTATTAGAATAATATGTAACTGTAACATTGAGTAAAAATACTAAATGTTAAAAAACATGAAATAAAAATAAATAAAAACCTCTACCTACTTTGCCCTGTTTAAGAAATCTAATGTCTGAGAACCAATTTTGTATGACCTATAAATAGTTTGATTCGCTAATGTTTTGTCCTAAAAATCTCAATTTGTATCCTTGAAAATTTACTCCAAATTATCTATCAGTGATGCATGTTAGAAATGCATTTTCTTTTATACAATATATTGATATAAAGTTGTATATTCTTTTGTGATACATGTACTCCAATTCTGTTTTAAAAATCTCAATTGTTAACTATTTTATCCTTGAAAATTTACTCCAATTTATATATCATCGATGCATGTTAGAAATGCATTTTCTTTTATAAAATATATTGATATAAAGTTGTATATTCTCTTATTATATGTGTACTCTTATTCTGTTTTAGAATCTTAAAGTAAATCCGAAGTTAAAGCATCATTATTTTATTTGTTTTAATGCTATGTATGCTTGTAAAAAATTTTGATTGAACAACGGTTAATACCTATAAAGGTCATGAAGATGTATACTGGAAAAGTAACAAAGGTCAATATATGTATCATATTGACAGTTTATGTTCATCTCTGTCAAACAGACAAAAGTTTTAATTCAAATAGCCTCCACCAATGCAGCTGAAAAAGTCAACTTTACCATAGTGGTATGACAAAGGGATAAATTTAGTATTCTGTGTGTATACATTTCAAGGCAAACAACAAAGGCATCCTAGAGGAGGGGGTCAGATTTTTTATGGCACTTCTAAGAGGGGGGGGGTCAGTTAATTTAACAAATATAAAAATGGGGGGGGGGTCAGTAATATTTTATCATTTAAAAATTACAATTTGCCGCCTCCCCCCCCCTGGAGATAAATAATGAGCGGTCCCTTACAAGATACATCATTTAATCTAAATGGTAGCATCATTAAATGTGAGGATGAGGTGAAGCTACTTGGTGTTACTATAGACTTTAAACTAAACTTAAACACTCATGCACAAATCAAACATCTGTAAATAAGCAGTTCGACAGCATCCTCCCAAGTCAAATGGAGCGAACGCGGACTCAGAACCCCTGACTCTAGAGAATGTTCGACAGTTGAATGCCCTAAATTGAATTGGCACACTTAAATCAATTAACACAAAAACTCACAATATACCGCTCATTTATTATGTCAAATCTTAGATACTGTCCTCTAGTTCGGCATATCTGCTCTGAACACAACACGCCCCCCCCCCCCAAAAAAAAAGAAAAAATACAGGAACGTGCATTAGATTTATATATGATGACTATAACAGCTCATACAACACTGTTTGAAAAATCTCAGCTACCATCACTTAAAGTACGCAGAAAGAGAACTATGGCATTAGAGACTCTGGCCCCAAACTACTTCATGAATTGGTAAATTAAAAAAAAACAATTCGTTAGTGCTTTAATCTATTTGACTTCTTGTGCTTAGTTCATGTGCCGTATGTGCTTTTTAAATAATTGTGCTGTTTATCTTAACCTTACTTTGTGTGCTTTTTATGCCTTATATTCATTTGATGTGTTTTTATGATTGTATGCTTTTTATGTTTCTTATGCTTGTATGTTTTTATATATCTTTAGGCTTCAATGTTTTTATTTCTATTTATGTATGCCATGTGTGTTTGCATGTGCTTGTTTGTTGTAAAATATTCAGTTGTTTAAAGTCCTACAGAAATCATGTTAATTTGTTATCTTGTATATATTATGACCACTCTAAATAAAGAATACTTAATACTTCATTGGTGACACTTCCAACTGTGTACTTTTCAAGCAGTCATAAAAAAATCATCAAATAGTGTCATAAAATGCAATAAATCCTATAAGGAGTTATCAGACATTTTGTGATCAGACAATTTTGGACCCATCTTCGCTAGCCAAGTGTTACGATCAGGTCCCCCTTCTCTTCACATAAGAGTATCGGATCGTAACCCTTGGCTAGCGAAGATGTTTTGGACCAAAAAGTCATTTGTGGGCATTCTCTTGGTGATCATTTCTGCAATGTACAATGTTCATCTAGCTCTTATATTGTAAAAACTGAACATTTTGTCACAGATAATAACTTACAGGAAGCAACTTCTATTGGAAGTCATCACATACATTTGTAACTTCAGATTTTAGGTAAATTGCAGAGTTTGATTTGCTGATCAATGAGGTAAGTTTTTTCTTTAGCTATTAAAATTGTTTTCAGTATCCTAAGGATGATTGTCGCCATGTTTGGAATAGATTGGCAAAAAGGTTCAAAGTAGTTTCATAAATAAACATTGGACACAAAGGAAACATTTTATTTATTCCAGCATATACATGTTTATTCATTTATAATAGTACAGAAATTTGAGATTCATTCTTCAAATTAAAAAAAATCCATAAAAATAAATCCACAGAAGAATATTTTCATTTATTGTAAACATAATGTTGAAGCTAACCACACATCTTTAATCTCCCAAGTAACAAAAAAAAATTATTAAATATACACCCTTCATTTCTTCCAGCATATATACACAATTGAAAGAGGAAGATACAAAAGAGTGAAAAGGCCAGATAGACTATGTACAATGTGTACTAACAATGTATTAGAAGACGAAATTCACTACTTTTTCCATTGTCCGTATTACTCAGAAAAAATTTAGAAAATAACATTAATAGTTATGAAAATAAATAAATATATAAACATAATGTCTTCTTGGAGTCATTTGCAGTTTGTTGTTCCATTTATTAAAAAGTCTTTAATACTGAGGAAAGTGAACTTGAATGATTGCATGATTCTACTATATGATTTGTTGATATTTTTTGTTTATGTATGCCTTCAACCCCATGGGGGTATAACTGTGCTTTAAATAAATAAATTAATTAATTAATTTTACACCATATTTAACTTAACCAAAAAACACAAAACATCAGCAATTATAGCAAAAAGATCAACTGTCATGTCTAGGTCAGTAAATTACTTTGACTTTCTTAACAGAACAGTTAGATTTGTGAACTGTTGGATTAACTCGCCACAAAAAATAAAAAAAAAAAAGACAAGGGTATGATTATTCTTTCTAAGCAGAACCAACAGCATATTAATCATTTTTTTAATTTGCATTGTCTATAACCCATTCCATTATTTTGCTCGCTGTGGGTTTACGCAGAGAAATATTATTTATAAATACCGCATACAATTAAACTATGGTAGTGGAAACATGCTATGATTAGTTCTGCAAACTTTATCTTATGAGTACTATAATGTAAATGTTTTGATATTTTTTAATGTGAAAAGTATTGTGATGTGATAATCTTAACTACTCAAGACACTGTGGACCAATTAACAATCAAACTTAACATAAAAATTTTTCTTTTAAGAAAAAAAATTAAAAATAAAAGGTTTTTATAAAATAAATACTATACAATGTTTATTAAACATAAATTATTCCTAAAAGGCAATATCACAATATTTCATACAACAAAAAATATCTATAAATGTAACAATTTAGACAAAACATAAACACATATTTTGTTTTAAAGTATCCCAGTATTATAAGTTTATAGCTATGTTTGTAATTGTGATTGCACTGCGTGAGTTGGATTTTACAAGTTACAATGTGAACTATCATACTTAGCAGGTAAATAGTAAATTAAAATAAGAATCAGATAACAGCAAGAAAGTATATTTTAAACAAGAAATCGGTAAATATTTATAGCAATATCACATAGTATTTCTAAGCCTGCATCTTGCAAATTTTTACTAGTAGCATTTTTTAGCTACCCACATGTAATCTTTATGTTAAGAGTTTATGACCTTACAGAAGGACATGTACTAGTGAAATATGACAGTATATGTACATGTAATTTATGCAGAGATGCAAAGAACATACTCCCCATTATAGGAACATTATAGAAACTGCACACGCTACTAATGATGACATCCACAAACTCTTACAAAATTATGAGTGCAAGTATTTTTTACAATAAATAAGAAACAACAAAAAAATCTATTCAACACTTGTTCATTAATATTAGAAAATCTCATTAAAGACAGTTAAAACTGTTTTATAGCTTCCTTCATTCTGTATTGTGATATGTAGTCCAAAGCACAAAAAACATAAATGATATGTAAATTACAAACTGAAATTATGATCATACTATCTTTAATTTTGTCCAGGAAACCATATTGGTAAATATAACAATCTGTCAACCAGAAACAATTTTAGAACCGTAGGCATAGCTGATAACATGCAAAGGATGAAGATGGTACAGTGATAATGCTGCTGCAGATAGATAGATTTCAGGGTTATTTTCAATTGGTTAGAATTTGGATATTTGATAACTGGGTTAGTTTATGCCAACATACTGCAAAAACCGATCGTCTTTATCCAATACAATCCAACCAACAATTGAAATCAATCCTTATCCTTAATTTCAATATTATAAAAAGAAATAACAAGAACAATATTTAACAAGTAATCAAATAACATTAGCAATTCACAATATTGTGTGTCGTCACTTGTTTTTTGTGGAAGAATACATGTACTAAAGTATGTGTATGGTCAAAGCCTTTAGAGACATAATTTATTACATGTATGAGACAACAATCAATAAAGCAATGAAATTCCAGGTTAGATAATATGAAATCGACAACATTGCTCAGCTATTTAGTATTTAAAAAAAATTAAAATACTCATCTATAATACAAAAACAAATTTTTTGTGGTTGTACAAAAAAGTATAATGTCAATGTGGGAAGACAAACTGGTTGCCAAAATTGATTAAAAATCAAGATAAATTTACAAGCAGAAATATAAATGATTGTCATTTATAAAGGCAGATAACTCTTGGTTGCAAGATTACACCTTTTCATGTCCCTCTGGGATAGAATCCAGCTGTACATTTGACATTGCACTTTTCAGATCTCCATTGGAATACTTTTTGAAATCTTCAGCTGTAGACATGCTTATAACCTTTTTAAGACTGGCTTCTGTTCTATGTTTATCTTTTCCTTCTGCAAATTTTGCATAAATGTAGAACAAACTACCACCGAGATTCATGCTGATGCCCACATAGGTAGCCATATTGTGGCTTATGCCTCCAAATGTAAATAAACCGAAAAATGTCTGTATCATTGCCTTTATACCACCCACAACACTTGTAGTCAAAGCAGACGTCATACTTGTACATAAAAATAAAGAGTAGTTCAACAGACACCCCATTGAAATAGCAGCAAAGAAAATAAATAAAAATAATGGATTTCCTAATAGTTCGTATTGTATAACCCCAAAAATCTCCTTTTATAATAGAGTAGAGAAACAGGAATGGTAAAGTATTAAAACTGTTGAGTTGTAATGTCTCTACTGTCGTGATATCGTTTGCTATATATCTCTGTACAAGTAGCAGGTACAGTGACTGTGTTAGGTTACTGAGGGCTCCACATGTATAGGCCACTGCATTGAACGTCAGATCACCATAACCTAGAAAAGACAAAAAATAAGCCATTTTATAGACAAATATTAAGAATTTGTATTAATTTTTATATAATAATAAAGACAGTAGATTAACAGTAATAAAATAGATTGCACCATTGTCAACGTTTGGATGGATAAGCCAAAAAATTTGGCAAAAATTATAATGCCTAAGGCTGGTGGCATTTCAAAACAGCTGAATTTTATATGAAAACTACATGCATTTTGAAAAATGGAAATTTGAGGATAGTGGCAGTAAGTGAGGGTCAACTATTAAAAGCAATATACTGCCAAGGAGCACTGTATATACACCCACCAGCCATTTATCTAAACCTAAAAGTGCCATAGAAACATTTAAAATGTGCATGATAAACAAACTAGCTATATAGAGGCTCCCAGGAGCCTGTATCGCTCACCTGAACCTGAAACCAAACAACCCATTTTTATCCAGCTTTTCTTTGCTATAAGGAATTGCCCAACACTTCTGCCAAAATCATTAATTTTGACCTATTAAGAGAAATAACTCCTATAAGGAGGAGATTTTGATGCTTAAGAGGGAGAAGGGAGGTTCACTTCAAATTTGCTGTACCTGTTATACTTTTTTAACTATCAGTCGAAAACTTTCTCGACTCCCCCCTCCCTTTTTCATTTTTTTCTATTTTAAGCCAACGTAGCTATGTAGGTAGTCAGGTGTCATGATTTGCACAATTTTGGTAGAGGACGTCCTAAAGATGTGTCCAATGTTTCAAAGCAGTCCTTTCATTGGTTAAAGCGGAGAAGATTTTTTAAAATCAAGTAAAATTGATTAAAAAAATGTTCAAGGAGAATAATTCCTAAACGCTTCATCAGACAATCTTGACCCTTAAAGTCATTTTTGTAGCCCTCATAGAGCAGAACAATTAAGCAATGCTAACTTTTTTCTCTAGTTCTAATAATTTTCAAGATTTTGAGGCAAAAATGGCAAAAATCATCAATTTTGACAATTAAAGGGCAATAACTCCTACAAGGAGTCATCATACAACTTTGACCCAATGGAGTGTTTTGTAGAGCTTTAGATGCTGAAGAAGAAAGGTCTCTTCGGTTTTCCTGTATCTGTTATACTTTTTGAACTATAAGCAAAAAACTGTATTTTGACCCCCTGTTCTATTTTTAGCCATGGCAGCCATGTTGGTTGATCTGAGGCCATGATTTGTGCAAACTTGGTAGAGGACATTTTACTGATGATGTGTGCAAAGTTTTAAAGCAATCCCTTCAGTGGTTTTGGAGGAGAAGATTTTTGAAGAAAAGTTAACGACGACGACGACGGACGCCAAGTGATGGCAATAGCTCACATGACCCTTTGGGTCAGGTGAGCTAAAAATGTTTCCATACCTGCAACAACACATCCTAAAGACAGGAATACAACCCCGATCATTGTCTGTTTGGATGGGAATCCTTTCTTCAATACAACAACTGACAAGAACATTGTCACTATAGGTACACATCTCTTTAATACGCCATACATGGCTACATTCATATGACTTAGAGCACTCAAACCCAGAACAGAGTTAAGTGCATAAAAAAATGCTGGTAATGCAAAAGATTTTCCTCTACTTAATGTGTATTTAGGAAGTTCAATCATCCGTAACCAACTTAATAGTTCCAATATAAAAATTGTAAACACCATCTGCATGACCATGATAAATACAGGATAGTCAAATTTGTATGACGTCATTAGTGCTTTGTTGATAAATGCCATAGAAACAGAACAAAATCCATAGAAAACTGCTGCAGCTGTAGATTTAACAGAACTGTTGACTGGATTATCCAGGTTGAATGAAGCATGTCGATCAATCTGTTTATCTGCTTTCATTTAAGTTATCTGTAAAAAATGGATTTGGATTGTGTTGGTACATGTATTATACAGAAAATTAACACAGTATTTTGGAATATCATGTTCAATATCATGTACATATACAATATTAGTACATTGTCAGAAAATATGCAGTTAATTTGTATGAGCATTAGAAACAGGTAGAAATACGAGGCTCTGCCGAGCATTTCTCACCTGTTTTACGGTGAGTACTAAATATCGTTAGATGAAATGGACAAGGGTACCCAGAGTGATGTCGTTATTTACAAATAAAGCTTAGGGTCGTCTTTGTATAGTTAATAAAATATAGTTTAAGTCTGATTCAATGACATTATTTTGTGTGCATGTTCCAAGAAATCATATTTACAAATACATATACTTGTACCATTTCTTTATACAATGTTGTTTATGCAAGAGCCTTCATCATTCTGTTTTTTGCTCCACCCAGTCACACAGAGCAGCCCAGCGCGTCCCCGGTGGCGGATAGGGGAGACCCTCTCGTTGGGGGTTTTCAGGTCATAATACGAAAAGCCTGACTGTGGACCCTAGTGGGTAGTGTTTGGAGAGTGCCATGCTCCTTGCACAATAAAGACCCCTTTTGTAGATTTCGAAAAAGAGTAGGCTCATTGTAGCCGCTACAAAATGCTAAACTTTCCGCCCCTACCCAAAACTCCATACTTTTCCAGTGGCAGTCAAAATTGTATTCCCTGTGACCCATCCCACCCCCATTTTCTGTTGATTTATTGTTTGTTAACTTGTTCCCGTCCTGAATATAGCTGAAATACTGCTCGCTGGACGTAAAGCAGACATCCAATCAATCAATCAATTACGGTAATATATATTCTCTAAAAGCATTGCTCACGCTGGGTCAAAATTATAGGGAGAAGACACTTCATTTTTAGGGGCCTGACAGGAAGAAGTGAGGATAAAACGGGGAGAAGAGGGTGGAGAACAGGGAGAAGTTGATTTATATCTTGCAAAAGCGTTCTGTTTTGTTGAATAATTGTTGGCATTGGCATATCAAAGATTTGATTAACTATTTAGTATACTTTTATCACACATTTTAATAAATACATGTATTTACATGTTGTAACATACATGTTACAATAGAAAAAAAATCAGCTGTTACAAAACTGTTCGTCAAAAATAAATGTTTCTTTGTCATTGATACACCAATTGACTGCGTTATTGGTACACCAATTGACCGAATCATAATGAAGTACTATTAGAACTTACAATGTAATGTAGAAAATTACATCATTGTGACACATAATGTATTATGCAGTCAATGTAAAATTGTAATATCACTATTAAAAGTATTTAAACATATTTAACATAAATTTATTTGAAGTAACTGCCAAAATACTATTTTTTTACAAGTTTCTATCATTGCAATACTCATTTTCAACATTTTTAGCACCAAGATCAGAATAAAATTTGAAAGGTGAGATCAGGCGACTCTACAAAATGAAAGGGGCAACTTCACTTTTGAAGATGATTGAAGGCGAAGTGGGACCATGATAAGACGACTTCTTCGCAAAAGTCGCCAACAACGCAACCCCTGTGCAACTATAAAATTCGTCAAAATGGCATACAAAATTAGAGACAGTTACAATTGCTGAAGATTTTCGCTGTTTTAAATATTTTAATGATAAAACATGGTCAGAATAATACAACTAGGCAAATAAATTATTTTAAAAAATAAAAAATATTTATTGTCACAGGATAATTGAAAAAAATTTAACTAAATTAATTGTTCTAAATTTCTGTGTTCTCATTTTATCTCTTTCTGGTCTTGTGCGTCAAGGAATCATACTTCCTTAACTGAAGACTTGTCGAGTGTCTAAGCCGTTTAGTTAAATACTAGTTCCAGGTTTAACTATTGTTTGTCTGTCCACAGGGACTTGTACAAGAAAAAAGCAAAGAAAACCGACCAAACATCAAGAGCCAAAAGCCAAGGGACAATTACAAATCCTGATATAGACAAAAAGAGTAACCCGAACCCAATAAAAACATGGGTGCACTCAGGTGCTCCGGACAAGTAAGCAGTGCCTGCCTCTAATAAGACACCTGTCGAGTTACTCATTGTCTTATCTAGGGAAAACTTTCAAAAGTCAAATCCAGGAATAAGAAACACTACCTATGACTCAGTGAAAATGTCAGATCATATTTGAGACACTGATTTCTCATAATGATCAATTTCAATTAAGTTGTGGTGCCAACCATAGAACTTCTGGAGAGATAACATCAACCTATGCACACCAATCCCTTGTTTGAGTAGTTTAGCAGTCAACAACAGTGATCAGTCTAGATAATCGGAATAACGATAGCAGGATCTAGAATAACGTATAAGTTGTAAAATTCACACACCATATTCTGGAGCTACTGGAATGTTGCTGTCGATGAACGGGAAGTTGACAATTGGAAAGTTGAAGTCATCACGCTTGTCGTAGAGTCTAGTTTGTAGTTTTCCTGAGTCTATTTCTAGAAGTAGTTTTAAGTAAGAGGCTGACCTTAGTGTGTCTTTAATTTCAAGCTCAGTAGGGTAAATTGAATGTAAATAGTCACCACATTTAGCATTGTTGAGGGACAAAACATCATCAATATAGGGGAATGTGAAATTAAAGGTCTGGGCTAGAGTCTTTTCTTTCTTCTTCAGTAGGCCTTCTTCCTAGCCTCATAAGAGTACAAAAACAGGTCAGCGTGGAGAGGAGCACAATTAGTACCCATAGGAATACCAACAGTCTGTTGAAAAACATGTCCTCCAAACATGACGAATATGTTGTCAATCAGAAAATCTAACATGTGACAGATTTGGTTGTCAGTATATTTAGTATTAGATTAGGAGTCCTTGATGACAAAGTAAGTTCTGTCATGACTAATTACCAGGTATTTATATCGTCTCTTTCCGTTTTTCTTGAAAAAGCAGCATTTTATAAGATCTTTAAGCCTGGTTTTAAGCTGCGCATAAGGGATGGCCGTATAGTGTCGAATAAAATCAAATTTTTTAATGCTTTTACAATTGGAAAGAGATATAGACCTCAAGATGTCTATCAGGTTTTTTGAATTTTTTAAGATCCACATTTCATTTATTCCGCTTCTGGAGTAGTTTTGTATTAATTTGTAAGAGTAGCTCCCACACTATAACAAAATCAACCTAGTATCATTCAAAAGGGCATGTTAAATCGATGTGTACATGTCCCTGTGGTCTATCATTTCTTCTGAACTGTCTTGGGTCGTTTCGTATCGAAACTTGTTCGTACCTCAGGTCGTTTCATACCTAAACCTGTTAGTATCGGGTCGTTTTGCCCTGACAGTGTGAACAAAATCAACCTAGTATCATTCGAAAGGGCATGTAAATTGATGTATATACACGTCCCTGTGGTCTATCATTCTCTTCTGAACTGTCTTGGGTCGTTTCGTATTGAAACTTGTTCAAACCTCAGGTTGTTTCATACCTAAACCTGTTAGTATAGGGTTGTTTCGCCCAGATAGTGTGAACAAGTGGGTTGTTTTGTACCAATCTTTAAGATTAATTGGATTAAGTTAATATGTTGCATTTTTTTCATATGTTTACATAAAAGACAAAAGAAAACATCTATATTTTCAAATTTTGAGACTTGGAGCTATTTTATATAAAATTTACATTAATAAGTAAAATGTTTTTTGGTAAAAATATACAGTTGTTCAGCAAATAAATAAAATTGATGATTATCGGTACATGTATTTATACTTAATCACCAATTCAATACCAATACCAATATTTTTATTCCAATTAAGGTCCCACAAGGGGCAATGACAAAAAATCTACATGTATGATTAAGGAACAGTACATTACAATTTTAACAAAGCTACACAAGTTGTAATAGTGTTAAACATTTTTATAAATTGGTGTTGTATGCACAGTGTGACAAGATTGAAACATAATATTATTCATAATGTTTGTATTTAAATCACCAGACGGTGCTTAAGAATTCTATTGAACAGAAAAAGAGTTTTTCACCAAGATGTTTGTTTTATTTCGTAATAGTAGTAGTGTCATTATCTATCTGGGAGAGACACCAGGGGGCGGTGCTTATTTGAGTCATGTTAGACTCTCCCTGTGTCTAACCCAGAAAGACAAGGATTTGTTTGGCCAAGAGAGGTTGCCTTACTGGAGAAGACACCAGGGGACGATGCTTAATCTTTTAGATTCTCCATGTGTCTTGCCCAGAAAAGTAAGCAGTATTCATATACATACATACATATACATACACATATGTGTATACACATATAAATATGTCAATTTCATAGTTATCTACAAAATTTATGAATAAAGTTACATAATTCTTTAAGTATGCTTTTGTCTTCACAGTTCATTCTCCAGTGAAATTTTTCCTGCGCAGTAAAATTTAGAGAGTTGTTTCATGTCAAAGCAACAGTGTTTAGTAATGCTTGTCAGTTATCAATTTCTCTCGAGTCACACTGAGCACACAACCTTTGGTGTGGAGGTATACCACGATATCTACCTGCCTCAATATTGAGGCGATGTGCTGAGGTTCTTAGTTTTGTTAAACTCCTCCTATGCTCAAAGTTTTGATAATGGAAAAATAAAGTTCATATCCAAAAGTGTTGCTTAATGGAAGTATAAGTTCAATATACTTATAAGGAAAAAAATTTATGAAACTATGGATTAATCAAAGGGCCCAATTTTCGGATGGAAAATTGGGCCCTTTGATTAATCCATAGTTTCATAAATTTTTTCCTTATAAGTTTATTGAGTTTAGCTTTAGAGGTCCTTTTATCTTTCAGTTGATTAATTACAGGAAAATTTTGCAGAGAAGTGATCCATACCATGAAGATTTTTTTTGCTCATAAAGAAGTTTGATTGTTCATAGGCCTTCTGTAATAAAGGAAATTTTTTTAAGTTTTCAAGGCATTACCAGTAATTCCAGATGCTTTTAATTATATCATAATTGAGTGGAAAACGTCCAAACTCTGACAACACAGCAAAATTTGTTGTTTTTCTATGGACCCTTATACGAACTTGCAAAATTTTGAGTGTAATTTTTCACAAATAATATTTGAGTAAATTTTTATTTGGTTTTAAAGAGCCATTTCTAAATCAGGCTGTATTTGCGTTAAAAGTTCCCCATATTTCACAACCATAAAGGAAGATTGGCTTAACTGTATGGTCAAAAATATGGATATTCGTTTTTGGATCTGGATTAATACAGAGAAAATCTTTCTGTAGTTTAAAATAGGCCTTTAGGCTTTTTTATAGAGAGGTGAAGTTTCCAGAGGCACTAAATTGCACTCGTAAGTATTAACAGTTTTGAACACATTCTATCACATTATCTTTGTAATTAAATTTATGTTGTAGGTGTCTGCCTGCTTTGTTGAATATCAAAACAGTAACTTTAGTTTTAGTTTGGTTAACTGTCAAGCACCAATCATCACAGTATTTATCAAGAATATTAAGTTTAGCTTGCAGACCTTCAGCTGTAGAAGATAAGATAATAATATCATCTGCATACATAAGAGAATGAACTGGGTTTTCATTTAATAAGACAGGGTCTGGACTATTTTTTATATAATCTGTAAAATCATTGATAAAAATTTTAAAGAGGTAATTAGGGCTTAAATTGTCATCCTGCTTTACTCCTACTTTGGTGGAAAAAAAATTAGTAATTCCATTTTTAATTTTAACACAGGACCTGCTTATTTCATACATTTTGCTTATAATGTTATAGAATAAAGATGATCCTACTCCAATTTGAATTGGTTTAATTTTGATTCCGGTGTGAAGGGCAGTGTCAAAAGGTTTTTGAAAGTCCACAAAGCAGGCAAACACCATGCCATTTTTTGAGTTACAATATGTGTCAATGTACATTTGAGTATAAACAAATGATCAGTTGTTCTTGCCTTTTTCGTAAATCCAGCCTGACATGTGTTAATAATGTTTAGTTTTTCTCAAAAGTTATCAAGTCTGTGTTATATTTATAGCACAGTCTTCCGAGTTAGACAGATACACCTTCGAGCGCTTTAGCGCGAGAAGGTGTATTTGTCTAATGAGGAAGACGGTGCTATAAATGATTTGTAACATGAATAAGCCCCTAGATCCCGCCCATTAATAATTGGTTATAAATAAAGAGGGCGGTGTTTATTATGGTGTGACCGATATTCGACTAATCAAATGAAAAGCTAATACTGGAAGCCCGTGCTATCCTTTTGCAGTGAAAATCAATAAAATTTGACATAATTAAGGTGGAGTTTTACTGTGCATTATCGGATCTAATTGTAGTTGGTTATTGCATGGCTATTTTCCCTTGAGTTTAACAGGCATACGTGACCTTTCATGCAATATTATACAAGTGTTTTAATTTAGAGCATACCTACTCGTCGTCTCTTGTTTATTCGTAAAAAAGAACAAAGGATTCATGTTACAATATCTAATATTGAATGAGTTTTCCAGTTGTGCTTGTGACTGAAATTCCCCTGTAATTATTTGGATCAGATATATCTCCAGATTTATGTATAGGAGTGATATAACCAGCTGCTCAATTTTTTGGATAATTACCACTGGTTAAACAAGCATTAAAAATTTTTTCAAGGCTAGGCAGTAGTTTATTTTGAGCACATTTTAGCATGTTGTTGGAAATTTTATCAAGTCCAACTGGAGATTTACCATTTTTAAGTTTAGAAATGGCTTTTGAAATTTCAGCTTTACTGATGTGAAAGTCCAATTCATTAAAGTTTCTCTGATTTTGCAACATGTCAAGTTGGACCTCAAGATCTTTCAACAGTCCAGAGAATTTTTCTTTAACTTGATTCAATTTTTCAAAATGTGAAACCCATGCAGATGGGTCAACAGCAGAGCTCTCTAGGTCTTTGTCTTTCTGTTGTCGGAGGTCATTAACAAGATTCCAATAAAGTTTTGGATTATTATTGTGTAATGAGTCTAACTGATTTATAATAGATTCTTTGAATTGCTTCAACCTTATACTTAAACTTTCGCAGTTTGTTAAGTTTGTTATATTCTCTCTAAAGCTTGTAATAATGGTTTTTAACAGAGGTGTCTTTAGGGAATTTTAGAATATACATTGTATTTTCCCATATAACTAATCAAATTGTTTCTAGTTTTTTTTTCAAATCAGTATCAAACCATTTTTTGTTGTGAGTTTTTTTTGTCAATCTACATTTTTTTATGAAGAGTTTGCTGCTGAGAGTATAATTCCAGAGAGCTCTGCTGCCGCATCATCTACTGAGTTGTCAGTTCTCACAATTGGAGTGATATTAAAATTGTTTAGTTTATTCTGAATTTCTGTGGAGCAAACTGAAAGCTTGAATTTTTGTGATGCCTCATTCCAGATAAAATTTTGTGATAAAGGTAAAAGGGATGTATAGTAAGTTTTTTTTGTACTGTAAATTTGGCAGACATTGTCCATTCACACCTACAGTGGGCATCCAATAAAGAAGATATAAAATCAACAACCTTAAAATGTAAAACTTGACTCAGGATATCCTCCGACACCATTACCATCTACTACACTTGCTCGACTTGGAGTGTATCATGTGTAGTGGCCGAGCATATCCCCAAGAACACTTCTATTTAAAATTCTGATCTGCTGACTTATGCAAAAATCAAGCAGGTCCTTTCCTCTAGCATCTAGTGTAAGATCTTGGCTAATTCTTTGTGTTATATTTCTGTCAATGGGGTAGTTGTATGTGGGAGAATAGTTATTGTCATCTGATTAGTTATAAAATCTGACTCAAAAGCAGTTCTAGCATTAAAATCGCCATGTCTTTGAATTTGCTTATATCTTTTTCAATACAATCGAGTATGTCTAAACTGAGTCCCTGTGTATATGCTGAGCCACTAGGTGGATAATAAACTAAACATATATACATGTATATGGCTTGATCACTTAGCAACAAAAACACCTTTTAATAATTAAACAGTATAGTAAAAACATCTTTAACAATTTCTCTATTCACTTTACGAAACATTTTTATCTATTATTTAAATTGTGAAGACTAAATAATATGAAATAAAAAATATAAATAAATGTTTAAACCCCCAATACAGACAATAAATCAACTAAAAATCAAAGAAAAATGTATTTTGGGGCTTTTATTATAAACTTATACAAAGTGTTAACGTATTGTGGAGAGGGTTTTTGGCGCGAAAAACGAAAACTGCTTACATGGTTCAGCTTATGCTCCTTTTGTAGATTAAGATGGGTACTTTTTGAAATAAATAATTATTTCCACGAGATAATCATCGTTTCGAAACATGACTGTATTTAAATTTTGAAATGGCGATTTTCCATACTAAAATTTGACCTTAATTAGAACGGAAGTGTACTTTAGGAACAATCGATTGTTGTCTACTCGAAATCCTTTTGGTGATGTCGTCTGCAGTAAAGGCGGGATAAGTCTCGCCGTGTGTCCGAATACGATTTAACTTCAGGAACATTTGTAAACATCGTAAGGTCCCTTTAGAAACACAAATGGCTGACTTATAATGTAAAACGTATGATTTGTAACAACTAAACAACAGAGGCATATTATAAAACATGAACAGGCTATCGTATCTACATTTATTCTACTGAATTTTAGTAATAAAAAGGTAAAATATAGAATAATACAAAAATGCAAGCAACAAAATTTTTCCAAGGGAGTTTGGCGTTTAGTATAATTTATTAATGCTATAATTCTTTTCATTAACTGACTCTATACGCAATCTATATAATCTGACGGTTTAACTAAAATAGGGACGAAACCACTCCGAGTGACTTGGTACGAAACCACCCGGTTCGAATGGGAATTGGTACAAAACGACCAGGATAGTTCCATAAATAAAACCTCTCATTTCATGTTTATTTTCAACATTTTTTATCCGATATTGATATTTTATCTTTTTGGTGAAATTCAAGGTTTCATCTTAAAACACATTTTCCCGTGCGCAAATTCAGCAAGAAAATCGTTTGATATGAAAAAAGTTTGTACAACCTTGCAAACTGTGCTACTAGTAAAAAAGAAAAATATCTTAATTTGCAAAAAATTGTCTTACCTTAGTATATCATGGATTTTTCAAGTCCTGTTTAAAGCTTTATTTGAGGTGTCCCTTAACTCCCATTACATTCAATGGCTGACCCCAATTAAATCTATCTTATGGCTCTGTTTTTGACGAAACGAATTTTTCATGTGTTACAAATTTGCCAAATTGTATTCGTTCCGCCATTAAATATAGCTTGATTCCATAATGTTGATTAACCGTTAAATTCAAAATGTCAGCTCGCAGAAATATTTCGTCTTGATATTTCAAACATGGATTACTTAAATGAATATAGTTTAGATTATTCATTGAAAACAGGTATACTATAGTAAGTTTCGAAGCGGCAATATAGCGGTTTTTTTGGCTGACAAATAAAAACTGCTTACCGCGTTTGGTCCAGCTTATGCTCCTTTTGTAGATTATAGAATGTGTAAACTGACAACAACAATTATATCCAAGTGATAGTCGGCGGTTTGAAATGCGGCAGATTTTTTCACTTTGATAGAGCACTTTTCTATAGTAAAGTTTGACCTAAATTACCACGGAAGTGTATGTTTGGAAGAGTCAATTGTTATCTATTCGAAATCCTTCGGGTTATTTCGTCTGCAGTTAAGGCGGGAAAAGTCTCGCGGTTTGTCCGAATACCATTGAACGTTACGAAAGCAGACGATCTTTTTGAAAACAACGCTAGGTCCCTTTAGAAACTCAAATGGGTGACTTCCCATGTAAAATTCCCGTAGCAAATGTCAAGGACGATTTCGGATATTTCAACAACAAAGACATAATATAAAATATGGACGTGCTATCGTGTAGATTTTTTTCAAATCGGATTTTAGCACTATAAAGGTACAGTATGGAATAATAAAAAAATGCAAGCAAAACGCTCAGCGCATGTGGGGTGTAACATTTAGTATAGTAGTCTCTGTGTTTATGTTAGTTTCATGATATTTTCACATCGACACATGTTAAAATATGCATAACTTCTGAAAAAAATTTGCTCCGAGATTGACAGATAAAACTCACATTTCAAATAATAATAAAAATGTAAAAGTCAGATGAAAATGATAAATATAAACGTGAAATGGGGGGGTTTATGTTATAGAACTACGACCCGGACTGCTTCTGAACACTTTTCGATTTTATTCTGTACTGTAGTTGATAGAGATTATCATAGAGACACTACTTGATAAAATTGCACTCAAATTTTAGAGACAATGCTAGTAATTACCTGAATAATAATTTTATCTCAAACTGTTGTTTTATGTTCTGCTACAACAAGTGCATTAGCGAAGGCTCGCAAGGGAGAACGTGACAACTGTCAACTTCCGGCTCTTTAAGTGTCTGTGTCCTCGAGGCGTTTTGAGGACAAAAACTTGTACAATATTTGACATGTTTTGACAAAGTATTACGACAAAATTAACTATGCCTTTTAGACATTATGTATATTCTTATATGATGGAACCTTTTGCAAGTCCAAAACTTTTTTTGTAAAACGTCAGTCGTTGAAACTGCAGCTGTAAAGGTATTTAAAAGTAAGACTTATTCAGAATCAGTAACGGAACAGAACAATAATTCCGGAATATACAAGAAATGCTGTCATTGCTTATTCTACTATAAGAAAGAGTACATTCTTAGCTGATAGAGTACCTTATTAGCTGAAATCATATATAATTTCTCAGATTGGAGAAGAGGGATGGCATCTTAACTTCAGTACAAAATAAAAGTTGCTTGAAGTTGAACTGATTGATTGTGCTCTGCTTTTAAATAGTTCCATAAATTAAAGCTCACATTTCATTTTTTTTTTCACATTTTTTATCCCATATTGATGTTGTATGTTTTAAATGAAATGCTCACATTTCTTAATCACAATGTACCTGTGACAGCGACAACAGCAAAAATGGAGAGCCAAGTGAAGATATTATTTAATAAGATTGCAAACTCTTGAGCGAGATTTCAGTCTTTTTCTAATACTCTAATTTGATTTGGTGATATGGAAAACAAATATAAAAGAAATGCTATTAACTTTATACACTCAAATTTGTCTCGTAGAAAGTTTATTTTTATGTGTATAGAAAATAAAACTTAGACATGTATCAAATTTAAAAGAGGATATGAAGGAAAAAACAAATGTTGAATGAACTGCAGGAAATTTGATATGCTGTTTACAGATATTTAGGCTTTCCTGTTACTATGTGTATTTCTTAAGAAATCAAATACTTGTACATTGGAAATTTATTGTATCCCACTGTATTGTATTCCAGATGCATTTATGGCAAAATACATTCAAAGATCTTCAAATCAATAATATGTACTAGGACATCCCCAAACCAGACAGCCAGTGTTTTCTCTTTCCTATATTATTCTACTACATGTACATGCATATTGTAAGCTTTATTTTGTATGTACATTTGTAAACAATACCATTTTTGTTTGTATGTTTGTTTTTGTGTGTGTTTTCTTTTAAATCTCTTCTTTCTTTATATCTATTTCTCTCTACTGACAAATACATGTAGCCCGCAATATATGGGGCTTCGGTGGCAGAGTGGTCAAGGTAGTTCGTGTACTATTGATCATGTGGCCTGTCAACACTGTGATTTCGGGTTCGAGTCTCACTGCTGGCAGGGTGTACTAATTGACTCCAATCTTTAATTGACAAGGATTGCCAGTTTTCCTGCCGCAGGTCAGGGTTTTCTCTGGGTACTCCAGCTTCCTCCCCCAATTAAATAATTTTTTAGTGGAGTGATATTTGTAGTTTTTTTTTACATATCAATATTTGCAGCATGGCATTCCTGTGTGAAAATTAATATTAAATAATTAGGTGCCATGTGTGAGTGGGGCACAGTGCCACAGGTATGCCTAGGGTGCTAAATACTATGGCGCCTGCCCTGAATATATTCATACTTGTGTAATTTATGCAAGTATTTTCCACTGTAGGTGGTATCTCAACACATATCCATGTGATACATTGAAGTTTAATGACGCTTTTTGCTGCCTAAAAATGCATAATAAATAATTAATATGTCTTGAAATTATATGCAAAATATCTACAAAAAGACACATTTCATAAATTTATGGAAAGGGAGTTGTTTTACATTACAAAATAGGAATACATGTACCCGTTTCTATATATATCAATATAATTAATGAAATATTTAGTTTATATACTCATGTTGCTTGTATAAAAAGTTTCAGTAATATAAGTACTAGACTAGTTGTGCTGTATTGTAATCATTAAGAATTAAGCCCACACGCCTTTGATGTTTGATGAAACATCACATTATCATATCATACTGTACATTACACTTTTTACGATTGAAAATTTTTAGAATTTTGTGGAATTAACTTCTTCATTTTGTGATGTTTTTATTGTTATATTACAGTTTTTAATTGCTCTGATTTCTTCACTTGCATATCTTACATTCCCAAGTGAAAGGTTCTGTATTCATCTGTTGATATAATGAAGTGGTAGAGGTAGACACTGAAGAAGGCCATCAGATGGTCGAAAATTTTGTCATATTTATTAAGATAATTATTTTATAGTAGAAACATCTCTATATTTGTATTGTTGCATAATTCTTTAGAGTTGTATATTATTTTGTGTTTATGCTGTATTGTCATGTTGGCAATCCGATACTTAGTAAGTGTACTGTTGGTAGGTTCCTTTAGGCTTTATACAGCACGTCCGCGGCTGGCGGACTTGGGAAGCAACTATTTTGGGTTAAGTTGGGCAAGAGAAAGTTTAAGATCAATATGTTATGACTTGTTTACGTCATTTATTTATATTGACATTCAATGATTAAGGCCATTTGTTGGTCAGTCTTTGTCTAAATTTTTGACAAGAAACACCGTCATTTGTATTGTTGCATAATCTTCTAGACTTGTATATTATTTTTTGTTTATTCTGTATCGTCATGTTTGTCGATCCGATACTTAATAAGCTTGCTGGTTGGTAGACTCTTTAGACTTTAATATATATATATATATATATTATATAGCGGATTTGGCCGAGGGGTCTAGACCGCTGGACATAGTGCAGGCGAATTGGTGCCACAGTGTCACAACGGTGTGAGTTCGAATCCCGCTGAGGGAAAGCAAAAATTTGACAGTGTTAAAAATCTAATTCAAACAGTGTTGGGCTTAATTTGTAGACGTATATATATATATATATATATATATATATATATATATATCAATAGTTAAGTGTATTCTAATGCATGATGAATCCTCCACTTTCATTAGTTAAATTACCCAAATTACAGATGCAAACCTATTTAATAAATATCAGATAGAAAGCATTTTTGTGTTATTTTTCAACAGATAAAAACTCGGTTGTGTACTGACAATCACGATGAGACATGAAGACCTCTGGACCGTTTTTGTTCCATACCAGTTCCTTGTTTTACCAAATGGTATATTGAGTGGAAAGTTAAGCAGAAGTTTCAGAAGAGTATTTATTTTAGAACTGGGATCTGACATGTCTTCTGTCGTTGATGTTATTGGTGAATGGTTGGGCAACTCAAGGACTGCAATGTTGCGTAGGCAAAAGCAAAAGGATTCTGTATGGTTGACATTATATAAACACGATACAGGCCAGTTGGATTGTCTTCTTCATATTGGAGATAAAATAATGCATGTCAACTGCATACTGTTTAACCCCCACAAGATTTTAGAGTCATATTTTCTACAGTCGACCATGAATGCAGAATGTGACATGATGAAGCCACTAATTTCCTACTCCAGTGTGGTTTGTAAACGAATGCAGAGTGTTAGTACTGTCAAGTTTGAACAGATTATCAACAGACTAGATATCTACAGCATCTTTCTAAAGTTCTGGACAGCTGTTTTTTCAGTTTTGACCATAGCCATTGATAACAGGTACTAGTAGGAATTTAAGTACATGTACATGTATTAAGTTTATTTTCACTATGTGTATATAATAAAATAATTCAGATCTTGACACTGTGACTATGAATATTGCTCAGTGCATCATTTTTTTGCTTATCCTGCATTTATTGTCACCTGTTCATCCACCTTTCACATTTTATTATCAATTGCCCAAGTTCATTTGAAATACTTAGCATGAAGGGTCTTCTGATGGTCCCCATTGAAAATTGTTGCCAGGATAGACCTGTATTACCAAGATGGACACTATTTCTAAATATAGAAAATTTTGATATATTTTCTGCAAAATCATCTCAGATATTGAAATGTAGTACAGTTGAAAACATTCTGGATTTCTGAAAAATTAATATTTTTTATAATTTAGCTATATATTTTACCTCCGTTGACATAAAATAATTTAAAACTATTTTCCTGTGAAATTATTGCCCAATATAAACCAAAATTTTTATAGATTATCCTTGAAATTTTCACTATGTGTATATAATAAAATAATTCAGATCTTGACACTGTGACTATGAATATTGCTCAGTGCATCATTTTTTTGCTTATCCTGCATTTATTGTCACCTGTTCACCCACCTTTCACATTTTATTATCAATTGCCCAAGTTCATTTGGAATACTTAGCATGAAGGGTCTTCTGATGGTCCCCATTGAAAATTGTTGCCAGGATAGACCTGTATTACCAAGATGGACACTATTTCTAAATATAGAAAATTTTGATATATTTTCTGCAAAATCATCTCAGATATTGAAATGTAGTACAGTTGAAAACATTCTGGATTTCTGAAAAATTAATATTTTTTATAATTTAGCTATATATTTCACCTCCGTTGACATAAAATAATTTAAAACTATTTTCCTGTGAAATTATTGCCCAATATAAACCAAAATTTTTATAGATTATCCTTGAAATTTCTCCTACTAGAATTGTATCTGATTGGCTATCTAAACTCTTATGACCACTATAACAAAAAAAAAAATATGATCCGTTTTTTTGTCTTGGTTTCTTCTTTATTTGTTTCGAGAATCTCCAATTATGACTGATATACCAAAACTGTTTTGCAAAATCAGTTCATTTGTGACCTGTAGTCTTTTGAAAAGAAGTAGTTTAACTATAAGGTATCATTAGTTTTTGTAAAAAAAATGGATACTTCTGCTTATGTTGCTGAATACTAATTCAATTATGCTTGTTTAATACCCCCTACTCCCCCAACAAAAAACGGAAACAATTTTTGGAACTTCTTAGCCAATAATAAGTAAACATTTAGCGGATGATTCTTGGAATGTCCCTTTCACATATTTAACTTATGTGACTCAGTGTTTTATAACTTTCTACAAATAATGTCCAAGATATTCCTTATTTTGTCATTTGCTTAATCTATCTTTACATGCGGGTCCAGATGTTGTAACTTGTAAAGATTCATGGCTGCCATTGTCAAATCCTTGTTTAATCTTGTTGATCTAATGAAAATTTAAAACAGTTTTCACTCAGTAATATTAATGCCAAATGGAATGCAATTTGAATGAACAGTGATTGATTTATCCATTGGGAATATGTGTTTCTGATTGGCTGAAATTGAACAAAAGTTTTTTCTCTAGTCAATATTTGAATTGTAAATTGGAAGGGTTAAAGTCTTTACAAAGGTTCCTCATCTTCTGCTGATCCTCCTTTAAACATGGGCTCTATGTGTCTCAGAAACCTGAACTTCTCTAAAAAATGTTTTTCTCTGAAAAAACAAGGCAAAATGAAATATAATTTTATAGGAATAATGCATGGAGGTCCTCTTGAAAATGTCATCATGGACACTTTTTGTTTATGGTCAACTTCAAACCATGTGAGCGATACATGTTATGCTATTAGTTTTCTGATTGTCCAAGTCACTAACCCATTTAATGACATCCATTATTATAAACAAAGAAGTTCATACCGGTAATCAAGGTGAATAATTACAGCCTCCTAGGAACTTCTGGTTACATAGTTATAATTTAATTATTTTATGTCATAGAAAAAGAAATGTAAAGCAATGGTATATTTGTCAGTACTTTTCTATTTGCATCACGTATTGTGTTTAGAACTCCTCTCCAGAATCTGTATCTGAACTATATTACAAGCATTTAGACTGGGCATATTGTTGTATTGGGAATTGTTTTTTCTTCTTTAACTTTGTTCAGACAAAAGCTGTCAGAATGAACACAGTTGAAGTACACCATCATTACTTGATATAAAACCAATTTTATATGACTGTTTTCTACAGTTCAGGTACATAATATAAGCAATAAAGAATATTATTTTTAAATTTAGACACACACAAACAGGAATCTTGAGAAATCTAAGAGAAATGCCTGCCTCATGTCAGCACATGATTACAAAGAAGAAGATACTGACCTCTACACAAATTTCACAGAACAAATTGTTTGAGTGAGTTATTGTGTACTGTAGGCTAAAAATACAATTTGATTGAATTTATAAAAACCATGCAAGATATAACCTGCTGAAATTGTTTTCAAAAGTTTACCAATGTATGAAAGTAAATTTCAGGTTGGGGTGCTATTAAGATGTAAGTAAAATTCAAGGAAAATTTATGAATTGAAATAGAAAATGTGTAAAAATGTGATTGATTTTGATTAATTGATTGGATGTCCGCTTTACATCCAGCGAGCAGTATTTCAGCTATATTCAGGACAGGAACAAGTTAACAAACAATAAATCAACGGAAAATGGGAGTGGGATGGGTCACAGGGAATACAATTTTGACTGCCACTGGAAAAGTATGGAGTTTTTGGGTAGGGGCGCAAAATTTAGCCTTTTGTAGCGGCTACAATGAGCCTACTCTTTTTCAAAATCTACAAAAGGGGTCTTTATCGTGCAAGGAGCATGGCACTCTCCAAACACGTTACCCACTACGGTCCGTGGTCAGGCTCTCCATATTATGACCTGACAACCCCCCCAAACGTGAGGGAATCCCCTATCTGCCACCTGGGGACGCGCTGGGCTGCTCTGTGGGTTGAGCACTGGGAACCCTCCCAGTATGGTCCAATTGTGTAAATGTGGTAAATGTTTAAAAAAAACATGTAGTAAATTATACAGTGACAGTTATCTAAGCAGAAGATCTCTGGAATCAAAGGTAAATTATACAGTAACAGTTATCTAAGCAGAAGATCTCTGGAATCAAAGGTAAATTATACAGTAACAGTTATCTAAGCAGAAGATCTCTGGAATCAAAGGTAAATTATACAGTAACAGTTATCTAAGCAGAAGATCTCTGGAATCAAATGTAAATTATACAGTAACAGTTATCTAAGCAGAAGATCTCTGGAATCAAAGATTTATTGATAGTAGACAGATTTTAAATTTTGACAAGTTAAAGTAAGAAGTTATTGCTTTAGACTTCAGCAGTTTATTATTATTATAACTCACTGTTTTTATTTGTATGACCTTTCATTTGATGTAGAACACAAACGGTAGTATGCCAGACATTGTTAGATGTATTCCTTGGTGTGCTGGTCATGGTGGTCGTCATGCAGGATGGCTTTACAGATAGTATAAGTGGACATTTCTTTATATGGACTGAGGTTTGTTTGTTTGTATTTATTAATGCAAAAGATTTTAAAAACAAGAATAAAGATCCACTAGATTGATGAAATTTATTGTAAATCCCCATATCCCAGTAAGTATATCTTATATTGCCACCGGATCTTCACTGTTGTTCATTATTGCACTAAGCAGGGTCAGGGTCAAGGTCATAATGTTATAGGTGCAGGTCAAGTCCTTTTTTTTTCATTTTCCATGTATATGAAGTGGTTCATCATTTTCAGTGGTTAGTTTGCATGAATAATATATGCAATAATCAGAAGGTTAAATTTATGGTCATTTAAGCTTATAAACATTCTATTTAATGAACCTTTTTATTTCAAAAGATATTTAAATGTTTTTGAATTTGTTTATATTGTGAAATAGATAGAATTTCAATATAAAGAAGGGTAAAGGTCAAGTTAATAATGTTTCACAATTTGACCTTTCAATTTTAACTGATGTCAAAAAAGATTTTCATTCAGTTTGCAAATTTCTAATGACAAATTAATAATATATTTCAAAGATTAAATTTCAAAGCCATTTAATACAGTTTGGTTCTTGTTAGTTGCATTTAGTGGTAGGCCTATTATTTGTTTGGTAGAATGATATATATTGTTGTTAAATTTTGTAATAAATATATTGTGCTTCCAAAATGTGAACATATATATTTATGTTATGTGAAGGTGCATGCATAAGTTGATTTATTTTGCTAGTCTTTGTTGGTGCATACTATAAAGTTGGTTGCAACTTGCTAAATCTACCAATAAATTGGTTTTGATGTTAATTTTTTTGTACAGAAAGTAGCCAATGAACTGGATGTGTTACTTAATTGGTTGATGGGAGCACCTGCTGGTCTGAAGCTGAACAAACCACTGACAGAATTTCTTGGACATTTTTTTATGTATCATATATATTTATGGAAAGGTTTGTTAAAATTCCATTTAGTCTTTCATTAGATAATGCAATGACTGTTTAACAGTCTTTCTAGGAGTATGAATTTTCCACTTACAAGCAGGTTTTTGCAGACCAGTAAAATAGAATAGGAAGAGCTTTGATAGAATAAATACTATGAAATTAAAAAAAAACAATAATGGTAAAACCAGAATTCTGCTTTAAAGTAGTAAAAATAATTTATTATATAAATACCAAAAATATGTATTATTATTTTTGTTGACCTGTTATTATGACTGATTCCTGAACGTTCTTCCTATAATACTTGTCCACTATTTAAATTAAGCTAAATAATATAGTTTATAATTTAATATTGCAGTTTCCTTGTTTACTGATCAAAATACACTCTATCTTTATTATAGAATTTTAATTTTTTCGTTTAATTTTTTCCATGATATTTGCCTGTCCTGAGCCAATTTAAATATTTTCCTATTTCCAGGATACCTACTAATCCTAAAGCCAGTATTCAGTACAGTTCTATGGTTGACATCATGTGTTGGTGTTCTTGGATTATCTGTACAGATCTGTTTACTGCAGGACATTGTCTCCATAACAACCTTACACATCTACTGTTTTTATGTTTATGCTGCAAGGTACACTGAAAATAAAATATTTCTGTAGTATAAATCTGTATCTGGAACAAGCACAATCAGAATCCAAGAAGTATCATCCATGAATTTAATAACTACCGTTGCTAGTAACTACCAGTAATTATTTTAGAAGAATATACAAATATTTAAGGATTAACTGCAAAAATATTTTCTACATGGAGGGATAACATAATTTCTGTTGTGCACATTTAGTATAGCCGATTATTCAATGTTCAAAACAGAAATTTTGTTATTTTTTGATGAAGAAAACATTTTTTGTAGTTAATACTTATAAAAAAGTTCAAACATTTAATAAAGTCAACAATGTTATTTGTGTAATTTCACATTTTTGAAGAAAGATCAACACAAAAACTTTTAAGTTTTCTGCTGAGTATTGGGCATGTCTCTTTGACGACTATTTTTTTTTTCATCCTCTAATAGAAAATATTTTCTAGCTAAATGTCAACAGCTAATGTTGACATTTTTTTAACTGCATATCCTGCATTTCACATTCAAATAGTAGGTAGCAAAACTTTCATAATGGTAAAAGAGTGTTCAAGTCTGTCTGTGAATTGATGTTCCATTTCTAGTTTGCAGTGGTTTCTTCCCCAGAAAACAAGGTTGGCATACGAAAGGAATTACTTGAACCAAGAAATTTCTTCACTCTAAAAGCTTGTGCTACCTACACATGCAACCTTATCATAATAATAAGAATACAGGTCTACTAGTAATGAGCATATAAACAGGTAACACACGTGACCATACATGGAATAAAAACACAAACACATGTTTTAACTAAATTTAGATAAATACACCTATTTACTTTGCTTCTTTTATTATTATATATTGTTTTCCATGTGTTTCATATAAGTCATTTATTTCAGAATTTATCATGTAAATCTTCTGCTTATGTACTATCAACCTACCTGGTCCACACAATTCACCAACCTTGAAGTATTACAGTATTTATATATTATAGGTTGTACAGATTACAGGTGTATGTATTATCTTCATTGTGGAGGTTGTTTCGAGGGAAGAAGTGGAATGTTTTACGGCATCGTGTGGACTCTGCATCTTTTGATGTTGATCAACTGTTTGTTGGAACGTTGTTGTTTACAATATTTCTGTTCTTGCTACCTACAACAGCATTGTACTACACAGTTTTTACATTGGTAAACTTTACTTATATGTATGTACAGATGTAACAAACCACAAAGGCTTACAATTAGTTATACCTGAAAGTCTTAGAGTGGGTTTCCTTCAGACACCCATATAAAAATGTTTTTAGAACAGCAATAAATGAATTTTTTAGAAGCTAACCAACACCAGCTTACTTGCATAAACATAGTCTACTAGTAATAATAAATTAAAAAAACTTTTAATAGACTTAATAGAGTGTATTTATTTTACAATAGCGAACCAGTTTTAACTACAATACATGTATTACAATACATTATTAAAAATAAATGACACAAATGTAGATCTACAGTAGGCCAATAAACTATATTTCTATAACTATATTTCATCCAAAAAAGGTAGAAATGTACAATGAAACATGTTGCTGGATCTGTAACGCTGTGGGTTTTTTCAGCTGTAGTCATAGGCATGTTGAATGTTCATTTTCCTTTCAGTATTTTTTCTTGATGCCTTAATTTTAATTGAAGTTCAAAATTTAAAATTTAGATGGTCTCCAAATTTAGCAAGGTTTGGTGATGCTCGATAGCTAAACTATCTTTGTCCACCAATTAAACTTGTCTGTAGTATGTTGAATGTTCATTTTCCTTTCAGTATTTTTTCTTGATGCCTTAATTTTAATTGAAGTTAAAAATTTAAACATTTACATTGTCTCCAAATTTAGCAAGGTTTGGTGATGCTTGATAGCTTAACAATCCTCGTCCACCAGTTAAACGTGTGTATAGTATTTGGTTTAATTGGTGTTAAAACCATTCCAAGCAAACCTATAATTCCACTAAATTGCTTTTATACTGTTCCATGACTTCAGGATATACAGTATGATAATCAGACATAACAGTAATTCACTGGTAGATGCTGTAATGCTGTCTGCTTATACAAAATAAATTATGTATTTTCTATAAAATTCTCTCCCTTGGAAAATACAATTTAAATAAAAAATAGAAAAGTTTAGGTAAAACTGGTTATAATAAGTACATGTACTAGTATTTGTGAAAATTTTTTTTGTACCTTCAATTTCTTGTGAATAATATTTGTGTGCTTTATAGGTCCATGTATCTTTCAATTTATTTGCCATTTCCAGCTATGTTATTAGTTCTTTAATTATTTGATTTTTTTATAATTTACTGAATTACAATTTAATTTTTCATATTTTATAAGATATTGTTGTCTTGTTTTACTTTCAGTTGAGAATGGTGGTATTACTGTTTCAAGGTTCCCTGTCCATGATTGTGTATACTATTAACCATATACCATTATACTCTTTAATTTTGTGGATAATGGGATCCAGTAAAGTTTCAGGTATGTGCATTAATTATTAAAATATCAATTACATTGAATAGACTCATATAACAGAAAAACTATTAAAAAAACTAAAACATTTTTAAGACTTGAATAAAAAGTTTAATCTTTTATTCTAAAGAATCTTATACTTTAGAATAGAAGAATGGAAAATAGAATAGAAGAATGGAAAATTGTTTTTGTCAACAAAAAGTAGTCTTTATTGTAATGGGAGTTTTTAGTTTTGATTTAGTGATGAAACCAAGTACTCTGTAAAATCCCCTGACCAGTGATTGTTGTAATGGAACACACCCTGTCTACAGTTAAGCTTGAACTCATAACCTTAGTTTCGACACTTGGTGGCAAACTACCTTAACCACTTTGCCAACAAAGGCCCTTAGCATGCTTAGAAATAGATGCAATTGTTATCAACACATGTGGTTAGATTTACAAGAATGAACAATTGCATTATTAATTGGATTGTTGAAAAATCCCATAAAATACTTGTATACCATGTTGAACACTATAAATTACAATGGACTACCTGCACAGTCAAACATGTATACAAAAAATATACATGTAATATTAAAATACGAAAAATACTTTTATTTGCAACAGGTGAAATTTCATTAGATGCTGTACCTTCAGATGTCATCACCTGCTGTCAGGTATTTACTTTGCAGGTGAGTGATTATCTCCCCTTCTTTGTTCTTTGTCAACATTTTTTAATTGTTTAGGAGGCAGCAGTTATTTTATCATAATACTGTGCATTCTCAAGCACATGAACTAGATTGAATGCTATGCTTAACAAAAAATTTATTTTATTGAAAAACTGCTGTCCTAAATACAATTTTATCAGTGTTGTAAGAGGCTCCGAGCACTGGTGCAATATTGTATTCTGAGTTTAGGTAGAATATTACAAAACTGCACTTGAAATTAGAAATCTTAATCAAGTTGTATAAATGTTCTGCTTATTGGAAAAGATTATTGCTTAAAATAAAATAATAGTCATTTGTAACATTTCAGGTCCATAAAATACCTTTGGGGGAGTTAATAAAAATGACAGCGACCAATCATATTGACAGTGATTTACCACCGTCATTATCATGGACAAATGTTCTACTAAATCTTTTGAAGGGACATCTTGTGTATCCATGGATAGACCTTCACAAATCATCAAGCTAGTTGGATGACTCTTCGGTCTTTGCTGATTTGTACCTTTGTGCACTTGTCAATGCAGTGGTTATTTACTAAATAACCTTATGTTAACAGTTTCATGACCTATAATTTGTATTCTAGATAATATGATTTTATTTACTATTGAAGACAGTTTCCCAAGAAAATGCATGTTGGCTGCTTTTCCTGTGATTTAAGAGGATATTGGACACATACAATGAAAATAATTTGTCACTGAATTTTCATCATTCCTGCCATATCATTAGATTTTTATGCAACTTATCAGTGGCGGATCCAGAGGGTGACAGAGGGGACGTTCACCCTGCCTAAAAGGGAAAAGAAAGAGAAAGTGAGCAAAAAAAAGGAGGAAAAACAGAGAGAGAAAAGAAAGACCAAGTGAGATTATGTAAAAAATGTGAAAATTTATAGTCCTCAACCTCTAAATCGCTAATTTGCCAACCCCCCCAAGCCAGATTTTCTGGATCCTCCCCTGCTTATCATAATTTGAAATTTAAAAAAATCAGTGTTTGAGTGCTTTTTTTAAGGGTTGAGCATTTTTATTTCATATTTTCTAAAATAATGTACAAAAAAGATAAATGCACTGTAAAATAATTGATTTACAAAATTAACTTAAATGAAATTTTCTGAATTTGTATTTTAGTTTAAAGCAATTGGTGTACACTTTTATTTGGTATTGAAAAATAGGGGTCTCCAGTTAAATTTTTTGTCCAGTTAAATTTTTGGTCGAAATTACCTCCCTTGTCTACAATTTCATTTTTTTTGTTTTTCTCATCCCAAATTAGTTTTAGCTAAAACTTTGTATTTTGTCCAATAATAAATTGATATGATAATAAAGGTGTTAATCTTTCAATAATATTTAGAATAATGAAAGAAATTAGAATTAAATTTACTTAATGAGAAACATTTTTTAAAGATTCTCGGATAAAATGTCCTGCAATCCCTGGGCTCACTCAGTTAAACCAATCTTTTTTTAAATAAAACTGACTTGTTGAAAATAAAACAAATAAGTAGGCAAATTTTTATTTAATTTATAATGCAAAGCTACTCATCTGCAATCGGAATAAAGGTAAATGACAGAATCGACAAGATTATTTAATCACAAACTGGTATTGCTTCTGCAACATACAGTATTAAAAAATGTGCTTGCATATAGTAAAGCATTATCTTGTATGAACTTAATTATTCAAGCTGTCCTCTTAAAACATATTGGAGGATGATATAAGTTATAAAATATACATATTTTTCTAGCTGTTCTATGAAAAATATATAGGAAGATGATACATGTTATAAAATAGACCTACAATCAACATACCTTCTTGTTTATTTCTCATTCTTGTAAGCTAAAAAACATGGATGACCGGCATCTCATGTCTAAAAATCTCTTCCTTACCCTAATTTAAGTAGACCTGATTTAGTAAGTTGTAGTATATACATTGCTGAACAATGTAAAGAAGTAATCAACTTAATTTACTAATTTCTGTATGCATATTATATATAATTCTGTGAGAATCTGTTTTAAGATTTGTATGAATGATTAAATTAACAAATTTCTGTTGTCATAGCTGCAGTGTTGATTTTATTAAATAACAAACACACACCCATAACAACAATAAAAATATTGTTGGAAAGTACATATCTGCTGATGTTAAAGTCTAGTTTATCCATCTAGATCTTACAGAATACTGTGATTGTAAAATAGTCTAGTTCTTCCGTCCAGATCTTACAATGATTTTAAACAGAATCAACAAGTTTTATTGCAATTAGCATATGAAGGTACCTAACATTGAACTATGTGATCAAATAATAAGTAATAAAAGTATGGCTGCAACTAGACTACTAGTATAACAATTGGTTTTCAGATGAAACAAAGTATATATTGTGAAAACAAAGACCACTTGCATTTGGTTACTGATATACAAATATTAGCATTTCAGTTGTTTGAAAACAAAACCCAAATAATTTGGTTTTAGGGATTGTGAAAACTAATATGCAACAGTAACATATGACCTATGTTTGACAAACAAGAAAAGCGCAACTGAAACCTGTAAAAAATATGTAAAAAGAAATACAACATGTAGTATCAAATGTCTGTCTGAGGTGGCAGCAGCATCTTTGTCACGGTCTTAGTGTCAGCTTATTGAATTGATTGAAGCTCAAATCAACTATTGATTCAAATGGAATGTTCAGTTTTTGTCTCGCCTGCGATTTTAGTGGCTGGAGGCGAGACATATGTATGGGAATCCGGCGGCGGCATAAACACTGGGACATCTTGCTTCATATCTTTGTAAGCCTAAGCCCTTGTTCCTTTAAATTTGGTCCAGTGGTAGCTTATGATGAGTACTTGCCAGTCATCACCTGTAACCTGACCTTGACCTCAATTTCACGGTCCAGCAACTACATTACAGTTTTTTAATTACGGCAGTTCCTCTGTAACCATGCATGGTAGAATGACAATATTTGGTATATAGGTTGCTGATGGATAGTACGTGACTGTCTGGTAAGTGTCAACTGACCGAGACCTCAATTTCACAGTCCAGCGACTAGATTAAAGTTTTTGGGTTATGACAGTTTCTCTGTAACCATGCATGGCAGAATGACAATATTTGGTATATTGGTTGCTGATGAATAGTACATGACTGTCTGGTAGGTGTCACCTTTACCTCAATTTCACGGTCCAGCAACTATGTTAAAGTTTTTTTTATTAGGGCAGTTCCTCTGTAACCATGCATAGTAGGATGACAGTATTTGGTGTATAGGTTGTTAATGATTAGTACATGAGTGTCTCATAGGTTTCAAGTGACCATGACCTCAATTTCACGTCCAGTGACTAAGTTAAAGTTTTTGAATTATGTCAGTTTCTCTGTAACCATGCATTGTATATTTTAAATAATAACAATTTAATACTATTTATGTAATGCTTATGACATATTTTTTTTCATTAATGAAGCAAAATCCAGGCTAGACATTTTTCTGTGTCCACACTTGTTTCAGATACTTATGTCTACTACAACATGATAATTAGGATTAATAGAATATGGACAAAAATAATGCTTGAGATGTGGATTATTTAATTTGTGATTTCTGCTGACTATCCAACATGGCTGCTGTAGGTAAAAATAAAACATAGAAGTCAACACATCTGTAAGGATATTTGAAAAATAAAGTAGAGACAAATTCTTGCTTCACAGTATAACATGACCTACTAATGATTATCTAAAAACTACAACTGTACATAGCAAATATGGTCAACAAAAATAAGTCACTTATTGATGTTTTTTTAGCTCAACTGGACTGAGGGTTCATGTGAGCTTTTGCCATCACTTGGTGTTTTTCATCCTTAGTCCATTGTAAACTTTTAAAAAAATCATTTCCTGTGAAACCACTGGGGCAATTTTTTTTCAAACTTTGCCACAATTATCCTTAGAGTTAATTTCAAATTTGTACCCATAGTGTTGATCAAAGGACAAAAATGGCCGCTGTTGCTAAAATAAGAACATAGGTGTCAACACACGTTTTTGGTCAATATCTCAACAATTGAAATACGTACAGAGAAACCCATTACCTCAAATCAGCAAAAGGTCTACAACAGTTGCGTTTTAGTCTGGAGTTGTGTAATTGCTTCTTGTAGGAGTTATTGTTATTTAATGAGGACTTTTGACAAAATTCTCAGATTTTACAATACAACTTGAAAACTATAAGATCTACATTGAAATTGTTTGTTTGTTTTTGTTTGTTTGTTTGATGGTGTTTAACGCCACTTTCAGCAATTTTTCAGCTATATCATTGCGTCCAGTTTTTATTGGGGGAGGAAGCTGGAGTACACGGAGAAAACCCCCTACCTGCGGTAGGAAAACTGGCAATCCTTGTCAATTAAGATTGGAGTCGAGTACACCCTGCCTGCAGTGAGAATCGAACCCGCAATCTCAGTGTTGACAGACCACGTGATCAATAGTAGACGAACTACCTTGACCACTCGGCCACCGAGGCCCCTTAAATTGAAATTGTAAATTTGCTTACATGATCAGCAAGAAAATGGCCACTGAACACTTTTTTGGTCAAAAATTGTCGGAACACACATTATAGGAGTTATTGGCCTTAAATGCCAATTTTGTATGATTTGTTTTTCATTTTTGTCCTGTAGCCTTAAAACTACAACAGTTAAAGTGAAACTGTAAGTTGAGAAATAATCAGCAATACAAGTTCTACAATTCAATTATTTCGTTAGAAATTGTCAGATGACTCCTTATAGGATTATTGCCCTTCAGTAAAAATGTATGATGAAATATGTTGTTTTTGCCCTGTAACTTAAATACCATATCAGCTAGAGTGAAACTGTAAATTGCACAAATGATCAATAAGGCAAGGCCTACAAATCATTGCTTAGTCCACACTTTATAGAATTTATTGCCTTTAATGACTTTGTGTTATAAATTAAAGTATGTAACACCTATACTAAAACTGTAAACTACTAAATTAATCTAAAGGACAAGGCTTACAAATCTTTTAATTTTCCAAAATCGTCCGATGGCACCTTATAGGGGTTATTGTACTAAACCAAAATTTTTGTAAAAATGTTTAGCTTTTGGTCAGTAATTTTAAAGCTATACAAATAGACTGAAACTGTAAACTGCAAAAAATTAAATATACTAATAGTCATTTGTGTTCCAGGTGAGCGATTACAGGCTTCGGGAGCCTCTTGTTACCTTTATTCTACATATAAAATTGCTATAATGTAAAGCATAAATAAAATTCTACCTTTCAGAAGATATGCAACTGGTTTCTGTAATTTAACTGCTTAAATTCGTAATAAAATAGTTTTCAAATGTCATAATGTAAACCCAATCACAGAAAAGAATTGTTAAAATGCAATTTCAACATTCTGTTATATTTTAGTCCAAGTTAATCTCATTTCTAGGTAATACTCTGTGTTATATTAGGTTCATCTATTTAAGGATGGTCACTCCGAAGAATTAGTCAAATTTTTGCAAGAAATACTTTTGAAGCAAGAAAACAGCAGTTTTAATTTTAAACTCGTCTCATTGAAATTCAGACTTAGCAATAGCCATTACTTTTTGTCCGTTGTCTGTGAACTTTTCACAATCTATTTTTTTTTCCTCTGACATGACTGATGGAGTAATGTTTATCAACTCCTTTACAAACATTTTTTATTTCTTCTAGATTAGGTGACAACATCACCGTGGTACGACGGCTTATTCGTGCCAAACAACAAATAGAAAAAAAATCGTTTGAACAGTTCATTAAATAAATCGTTGTAACGATTTAATAAATCGTTGTAATTATTTAATAAATCGTTGTAACGATTTAATAAATCGTTGTAATTATTTAATAAATCGTTGTAACGATTTAATAAACTGTCCAAACGATTAAATAAATCGCTGTAATCGTTTAATTTTTTTTCTATAAATGTATTTGTTGTTTGGCACGAATAAGCCGTCGTACCGTGGCCCATTTTACTATTGAGTGAAATTTATAAAATATTCTGAAAGTGTGTGTCTAAATGATGTGTAATTTAGTAAGATCCTCTGTAAAGATTTCTCATTTCATCTGACTGGTAAAACATTGCAGCCATGAACTGGTTTATAAAATTTATAAAACTACAAATGCAAATGTTTTGTAACTTGGTACACAGATATATGTGTTATACTCTTACAATGATTCCTCATTTTGTCCTGACTGGGCAAAAATCATTTCTGCTATAGGCGATCATTGTCTCTCATTAGATTATATGTCATAAAACAGTATTCTTTAAAACTACAAGCACACATGCTAAATGTCTTGTAATGGTACAAATAATGTTTGCTCTACATCATACTGTATACGACTGCTACCGGTACACATTGTGATTGGTCCATTTTTTGTTTATATAATACCGGTACACATTGTGATTGGTCCATTTTTTGTTTATATAATACCGGTACACATTGTGATTGGTCCATTTTTTGTTTATATAATACCGGTACACATTGTGATTGGTCCATTTTTTGTTTATATAATACCGGTACACATTGTGATTGGTCCATTTTTTGTTTATATAATACCGGTATACATTGTGATTGGTCCATTTTTTGTTTATATAATACCGGTACACATTGTGATTGGTCCATTTTTTGTTTATATAATACCTTTCGTTAGTTTTCTGTTTATTGTAGTTTACTTTGTTTTACTTTTCTTCTGTTCTGCATTTCTATTTATTGCTTTTCTTGTATATGCTGCACATGCTCAGGAATGATGGTTTCCTGCAATATGCTACAACTATCTCGGAGTATGATGGCTTTATTTTTTTACACTATCGTTATGTATTATACTGCTTTTCTAGTCTGTATGCAAATTTGATTTGTTTTAACTCTAACAACATGCTATGTGCATGTCAAATACTGAGCGTTACTTGTTTCTTTGATTGTTTTCACGCCACTTTCAGCAATTTTTCAGCTATATCATGGCGTCCAGTTTTTATTGGGGCAGCTGGAGTACCCGGAGATAGCCCTCAACCTTCTGTAGAAAAGCTAGCAATCCTTGTCAATTGAGATTGGAGTCGAGTGCACCCTGTCCGCAGTGAGACTCGAACCGCAATCTCAGTGTTGACAGACCACTAGATCAATAGTAGACAAACTAGCTTAACCACTCGGCTACCGAGGCCCCCTTGAATTGTTTGTAATTTTTGATTGGTATATAAGCTCTTGATATTTTATTGTTTACTTGCTTACTTCTAAAAGATGCCTTATTTTGATTAGATCCAATGAAAGGTATGGCTGCCATGGCTATATCTTGTTTCTGACTGATAATTTTGTTTTAATGTTCTCTTATTCTAATTAAAATTAATCTTTTACTTGTTTCCTCCTTTTTTAGCTCACCTGGACCGAAGGTCCGTGTTAGCTTTTGCTATCACTTGGCGTCCGTCGTCCGTTGTAAACTTTTTCAAAAATCTTCTCCTCTGAAACCACTAGGCCAATTTTTTTCAAACTTGGCCATAATCATCCTTTGGGTTCCTAGTTTCAAACTTGTTCCCAGGGTGTTGATCAACAGACAAAGATGGCCGCTGTTACTAAAAATAGAACATGGGAGTCAACACATGTTTTTGATTATTTCAAACCTTATAATAGCTATAGAGAAAATCGTTACTTTAAATTGAGCAGCACATTAAGGTCTACAATAGTTGCTATTAGTGTGAAGTTGTGTATTGGCTTCTTGTAGGAGTTATTGTCCTTTATTGACGATTTTTGACAAAAGTTTTGGTATAATATAACTTGAAAACTATAAGGGGTAGAGTGAAACTGTAAATAGCAAAAATGATCAGCAATAAAAGGCCTATAATTCTATTAATTTGTTTGAAATTATCAGATGACTCCTTATAGGAGTTATTGGCCTTAAATGGCAATTTTTGAATGAAATTTTCCGTTTTTGTCCTGTAACTTAAAAACTATAACAGCTAGAGTAAAACTGTAAATAGCAAAAATGATCATCAATAAAAGCCCTACAATTTACTGAATTGGTCTGAAATTTTCAGATGACTCTTTATTAGAGTTATTGCCCTTAAATGGCAATTTTTTTAAAATGAAATTTTCCGTTTTTGTCCTGTAACTTGAAAACTATAGCAGCTAGATTGAAACTGTAAATTGCACAAATGAATGAAATTATAAATAGAAAAAAAATGATCTGCAATAAAAGCCCTACAATTCACTTAATTGGTCTGAAATTGTCAGATGACTCCTTATAGGAGCTATTGCCCTTACATGACCATTTTCTGTTTGTGTCCTGTAACTTAAAAACTGTAACAGCTAGAGCGAAACTGTTAATATCAAAAATGATCAGCAATACAATCCCTACAATTCACCGTATAAGTTTGAAATTGTCAGATGACACCTTATAGGAGTTATTGCCCTTAAATGGCAATTTCTTGTGAAATTTTCCGTTTTTGTCCTGTAACTTGAAAACTATAGCAGCTAGATTGAAACTGTTAATTGCACAAATGAGTTAAATCATTATAGGAGTTATTGCCCTTTAATTATGAATTTGGACAATTAACACACCTAGAGTAAAACTGTAAATTTCTAAATTACCTTTAAGGACAAGGCCTAAAAACCATTTTAATTTTCAGAAATTGTCTGATAGCACCTTATAGGAGTTATTGTACCTAACTAAAATTTTTGAAGAAATGTTTAGTTTTTGCACAGTAACTTAAAAGCTATAACAACTAGACTGAAACTGTAAATTTCAAAAATTTAAATCTAGTTGAAGTCATTTTGGGTTCTAGGTGAGCGATTACAGGCTCCTGGGAGCCTCTAGTCTTTGTCGCTGCCTCTGCTTTTTTCTATTGTCGCAAATGAACAATTTAATTGTAATAAGAATAATGTTCTCTGTCTATATGTTTTATAACTTTCTACACATGATGGTGTTTTACAAATATTCCTTACTTTTTTATTTATTTAGGCCATACATGGCTGAAAATATTGTTTCTGATAGGCTGAATGAAAAAAAAGTTGTTGGCTAATGCTCCTTGATGATAACCCTCCTCACTTTTGTAAGTAAAGAAAGGTTTAAAAATATATCCCGCAATATGATTTAATCATAAAAAGCGATTGAAAAATTTCTGAATTTTATCTTTTACCGTTGCTGAGAAAAATGTGACGAAAAAATGGTTACGGATGGACGCTCACACACACACACACACACACTAACACATAGCCTGAACACATTACACCCCTATCCCCTATGGAGAGCAGGGTAAACGAAAATCTCAAACATTGTTTTGTAACAAAGCACAAATTACTTAACATTACTACTAACTATTATGGCCTTTAACACGTTTCGGTTAATCAGTTTTTGGCGAATAACTTTTAAACCGTCGGAGATAGTAAACATAAGTTTTTTTGTGACCGTCATAACAAGCCCTTCGATTTAAGACCAAAGTTGAATTGTTATGCGCAGCCATTTTCAAAATGGCCGACACTGTCAACAATTTTTAAAGAATAACACGTAAACCGCACAAAATTGACGCAGACAATACAAGGGAAAAATGTTCGTCACATCGAAATGTATAAAAAATGTTTCAGGTACGAAAACCTAAAACTTTAGCCTAAAAAGTAGTTTTTGAGTTATTGCCCTTGGGTATATTTTAAAGAGAATTAAAAGACCTAAATTTGATAACAAGAAATACATTTTTCGGTTGAGTGGCTTCAAAATGGCGGCCAAAAATTTATCGTAAACTGCGTTATTTGTAAAAAACTTTTAAACCGTTACAGATTTTATAGTAAACATATAAGTTTTTTGTAACCGATATGTCAAGCCCTTCGATTTAAGACCAAAGTCGAATGGTTATAGGCAGCCATTTTCAAAATGGCAAACACAGTAAACAGTTTTTATAAAATAACACTTTTACCGTAAAAAATTGAAGCGGACAATACATGGAAAACTTAATCGGGATCACTTACTGAATTCAAATATATTTTATGACCGGAAGTGAAATTTTGTCCATAGTAACCGACTAAAAGTCCTTAGCAACCATACATTTTCCACTTGCTTTGTACACAGAAACCATAGTAACTGACTGTAAAGTCATAAGCAACCATATACCTAGAAATAACACTAACAAAATGCAGGGAAAGACCTCACATTTGTTCTCGGAACAAATGCGTCTTAATTATTATTAAGGTCTTTCCCACTTTCAAGGGAAAGACCTTACTGTATTTCTTATGATTATTATTATTAAGGTCTTTCCCACTACAGTGGAAAGACCTTCTTGTATTTCTTATTATTAAGGTCTTTCCCGCTACCAAAGGAAAGACCATACTATATTTCTTATGATTATTTTTTTTTCTGCCGCAGATGTCAAAAAAGTGTCTTGACGTATCGCTTTGAAACTTGGCACACTTAACCAACACTACCTGGGCTCGTCCTGAGTCACCCTGCGAAACCGATCTATTTTTAGAAACGGAGTTATCTCCCCAAACCATGTTCACCCTTGTTTTCAACTGAACTCATAAACCGTAACCGATATCAAAATTCTAAGTTGTGGAAATTGTCACCTGCCTCCTGACAATGATTAATCACGCAAAAAATTTGTTTCGATCAACTTCCTGTTAACGCGATTTTGACGCGAAGTTTGTCGAAAACGTGAAAGTTGTTTGATTTCCACAAAATTTGGTTTCCAAGTACTTATCCGGGATCAAAAATTTGTTTCGGTCCACCATTTTAAAAAATGGCTGCCATTGAAATTTAGTTTTCAATATAACTAAAAAACCATTAAAAATTGAAGCAGACAATATATCAGAAAAATGTTCATCTCATTGAGATCTACATTTGATATACAGTCTCAAAAACTGTGCGACAAACCGTTTTCGAGTTATGGCCTTGACACCTTTCGGCTAATCAGTTTTTGGCGAATAACTTTTAAATTAAACCGTCAGAGACAATATAGTAAACATATGGTTTTTTGTGACCGTCATAACAAGCCCTTGAATTTTAGACCAAAGTCGAATTGTTATGGGCAGCCATTTCAAAATGGCCTACACCGTTAACAGTTTTCTTTATAGAATAACACGTAAACCTTACAAAATTGACTCAGACAATACAAGGGAAAAATGTTCGTCGAAATGTACAAAAAATGTCATTTTTTGAGTTACTGCCCTTGTTTTTCTGAAAATGTTTTTTTATTTGTTTATTACTTTTTAAAAGTTACTGATGATGAATGCAACATATGGTTATTTGAAAGAGAATTAAAAGACCTAAATTTGATAACAAGAAGTACATGATTCGGTTGAGTGGTTTCAAAATTGCGGCCAAAAACCTAACGTATTTGGCAATAACTTTTAAACCGTACAGATTTTATAGTAAACATATAAGTTTTTTAACCGATATGTCGAGCCCTTTTTGAAGACCAAAGTCGAATGGTTACGTGCAACCATTTTCAAAATGGCAAACACAGTAAACAGCTTTTATGAAACAACACTTTATCCGTACAAAATTGAAGCGGACAATACATGGGAAACTGAATCGGGATCACTAACTGAATTTAAATATCATATCTTATGACCGGAAGTGACATTTTGTCCATAGCAACCGACTAAAATGCCTTAGCAACCATACATTTTCTCACTTGGGACCACTTGCTTTGTGCACAAAAACCATAGCAACTGAATGTAAAGTCATTAGCAACCACATACCTAGACATAACACTAACAAAATTCAGGGAAAGACCTCACATTTAATCTCGGAACAAATGCGTTTTAATTTAGTTATTGTATTTGGCACGTCTTATAAAATGGAGACGAAAATGGGTATCCTTGTCTATTATTTTTTTAATAAAAACATTGATGTGCAAAAATGAACTTAATTTCTTTCTAAAATATCAAATAGGAAGAATAAAAAAGACAAATAATATGTGTTTACATTAAAAAAAATATAGCAACTTGTTTTTGTACTAGAATTAATTAAATCGAAGACGTTATATAATGTTCTGGTAAAAAATGGCGAGCTGGCCAAGTACCATATAATAAATGCGTCAATCGTTTAAGTTTATAATATCTTACAAAAAGAAATGAGACATTATATTTTTATTAATTGGTATAGGAAACATTCATATTAAGATACAAGATTTTCAATATAGTAAATTGCTTTGGTTAAAAAAGCACATACATTTAGTGGTAAAATATCATTTAATACACACATGTATACACCATTGGTACATTTAGACATAATGAAACTACTTAAATACAAACTGATTTGGACATTTTAGAAAAAGCGTCAATATCATTCCTGCACTTTCCTCATGAGTTTAACATATATAGCATATGCTAAAAGAGAAAAAACACGAACACGATTGCTACAGGTATATGTAGCCATGCATGCACTCTAAAATGGCACAGGAGTTCATGTCCACAAGTTTGTCCAAAGAACAAATGAAAGATACATGTACATAACTCCAAATAAATGGTAAGATAAAATTTAGAACATGTCTGAATACACAATATGTCTATCCATCCTACAAGAGTTTTATTGAAGTAATTCACCCGTCTTTAAAATATATACAGAAGCTGTATGTGAAATGTCTAAAAAAATCTTGGCACAACACACACCACTTTCCTCACACATCTATAAACTCACAGTAAACAGGTAAATTCAGCCACCACCACTTTCAATAAATTTCTCAATTCTTCCTTAGAAGCTCTTCCCAATGCACAGTCTCTCCCATTTTGATATGTTTAATGTCTCTCTATTCTATTCCTCCTTTAGTTTGGACAGATGAGACTTATAGATTATTTACGTTTTTTGAAACGAGATGCATTTTCTCGTCATATCTCATCGAAGGGCGACAGCCCTGAGATGAGATGACGAGAAAGTGCATCGAGTTTCAAAAACGTTAATAATCTGTTTATCGCTGTTTTGTAACATTGTGACGTCACAGTGTTTACATAACGACGTCTTGACAGCGAGCTGAGATGGGCCCATCCCACGCTAGTAGAGTGAGATGGAATAATATCGCACACAACGATCAAAGGAAAATACTGCAAAATAGCGATAATAATTCTTCCTGTTTCTTAGAATTTGCCTTGGGTAAATCTGTCATGACACAGGTTGTACATTCACATGTCATATGCTCCAAACCCACAATTTACACAGTTGGGGTCATTTGAATGAATTTTCAACAGTGGCAAATGAACAAAAGATTTCAAAGTAATCCATCTCATTATCTGTGAGAAATGCTTGCATATATTACGTCTGTATCTTTGAATTTCACCGCCCAAAAACTTAAACAGGCAGACTTCCGGTGGTTCGATCCGTGGTGCATTCTGGTACTATATTGCGCGGGAAATGTTGAACACCAGTGTTCAGAGATAGAACACTTGATAAACACAGATTGTTCAATAACAGAACAGATTATGACATTTATGATACATTTTAAACCATAAATACAAATATTTGAGAGAAGTATTTTGTGTACTATAAATTAATAAACAGGACGACATGACAATTGCACTTTATTTTATTCCACCTGAAACAATTGTGAGAAGCAAGACAGAGAATTATGTATCTTTGAATGTCTAATTTTAAGGCATTTAAATAATAATCATTATTAATTTTTTTTTCAAAATTTTTTCAATGTGCTATATCAGAATAGTATACAAAAAAAACCAGATCAAATGCATTTCCCCGGTATGAACACTGCAGTGTTAAAATTTATTGAACACTTGAATGTGAACGTTTTAAACACAGATGTTTAAAACTTGGACACTATGTGTTAAGATGAACACTTCTTGAATATACAGTGTTAAATTTTTGCACACTATGCGTATAAAATTTAAACGCGTCCTGACGCGTTAGCGTCCGTTATATTTACAGTGTATAGGAGATTATCAAATAACCTATTCATTGTTTAAGGCATTATCTATGACATCCAATCAGAACGCCCACAACAAGAACGTTCAACGTTTGATTGGAAGACGCAGCGAGTACAGATTGAGTTCGATTGATTTCATTACGGACGAAAAAATAAAAGTTTATCTAGTCGCCTACCAGTAAGAAACAAAAGTGCGAAACATAGTGAACACATGAACAAATGTCATAGGATTCCATGGATATAGATCTACTTGCCTAATTGTCCTAAAATTAAAAAAAAATTGTTCTAAACAATAAGGTTTTACTCTTCACAAGGTGTAGATGACTATAGCCGTATTTGGTAAAAAGTTTTCTGAAAATTTTGTGATGACGCTTTTCAACATCTAAATTATTTAGCCTTCCAGTATTCTTGGGTGGAGCGCCACTGAGGAGTCTGGATAAGACGAAGCGTGCGCAGTAAATGTTATAAACTTAATATCTTTGATTACATCTCACTCGAAATAAATGCATTTAAGTATGTTATTTTATACTATTCGAAATTCAAATATAAAAATTACAAAACCTAATGGTAACATCGGAAATTCTCTCTTAGACCGCCAAGCTGATAGAATCAGATATCGAACACCAAAATTATCTACCGCCATGGGTTTTGGATACTCGACATTAAAACAAACTGTTTACAAATGCAATTAAATCACTATATTTCTTTTGAAGGAATTTTGACGAAAGATCACCAATACAGTAAACCACGTTCTCTAATTTGACGTAATATTTCAACCACTTGACCGTTGTGGAAAATATAGTTCTCGTCACTAGTAAATTTGTTGTTCTCAGCAGTTGATTGGTTTCAAATAATAACGTCATAATAAGAACTTATGACGTCATAAACAAAACACCTACCATTTATCGCATATTCAAGTCATGAACGTAAAATTGAGGTTGGGAGAATTTGTACTTCATTTTGCAAATTTACTTCTTTTTAAAATTAGAGAAACAGAATCTTAACATATAGTCTGGAATCCTGACTAAATATTCTCAATACCGTAAGCGGACTTTCGGTTCGAATATACAGTCAGGTCACCAGCAATGAATCCGGTCAAAAAATTTTGACCGGTTTTGCAACATTCGGAATGCCTCAAAATTTACGTCGTAATAACTGACGTAATTCCGATACAAAGCATTATGACGTAACGTCCGGCGTCCGGTAATCAAATTCAAATAAAAATCTTGTTAATCAAAATAATGCTTTTATCGATTTATGTCTTGTTTGTGGAAATAACTCTACGGAAAAGTTCAGTTTAATTCGAAAGCCTAAAAACAAGAAGCAGGTAGCTACTTTATTTAAATTGTATTCTGACAGTAATTTCCTACGGAACAAAACGCGCGAAAAGTTAGCTAAAACATGGCGTTTTAAAAAACCAATCAAACCGGGTAGTAAACTGGTGGTGACCTGGGGTTATATTTGAAAGTGAAGCTTGCATAAATGAAAAATATTGCACCAGGGGACCAGGTTACTTAACATTAGTACTCTTGGATTATCGGATTTCTCCAATCTCGATAGTTAAATTATGGAAATTTAATAAAATTCCATAATTTAACTATCTCGACTGGAGAAATCCGATAATCCACTCGTACCAATGTAAGATCCTATATTTCTCTAATTTTGAAGTAATATTTCAACCGCTTGACCAGTGGGGAAAATATAGTTCTCGTCACTAGTGAATTTGTTGTTCTCAGCAGTTGATTGGTTAAAAATTTTAACGTCACAATTAGAACTCATGACGTCATAAACAAAAAACACCTTCCATTTACCGCGTATTCAAGTCATTTGTACTTCTATTCGCAAATTTACTACTTTTTTTAAATAAGTGAAACAGAATCTTACATTAGCACTCTTGGATAATCGGATTTCTCCAATCTCGGTAGTAAAATTATGAGTACTAAGAGTACTAATGTAAGATCCTATATATCTCAAACGTTTCTTTGTGTTCTAAAGTCTAGATGTGGCTTTATATCCAACAACGTACTAGTGATAACGGACTTGTCAATATAGGGCTGTGAGTTTGAACCCGATTTAGAGGGCAAGGAGTGGTAGACATCGATCCACAAAGTTTACGCCAGATGTAGAGGATTTCAAAACACCATATAATGAAACGCAGTTAGCTAAGGTATCTACGATTTTAATCAATAGGAACACAAAGTTTGCTTTGGTGTAAACATATTTATTCAAAGAGAAATCATCATTATTAGTATAACAGCATTCTTCATACACAAGAAGGATTCAGAAACATAAATGCTTATGTTAATCTGTCTCCTTGATACATAGTGAAAATACACAATATTATTAACAACAAAAATGCACATGCTTTTGTAATAATACAATGAAAAACTATTATTTCCTCAATAATTTAGGCAGAATAATTAGTGTGAATAATAATAAGAAGAAAAGAAAATTAAACTACACGAAAACAGATGGTAAGATAAACTAATGTGAGGAAAAACGTAAAAAAAAGATATAAAAAGAAAAAAAGAAAAATTTGAGGAAATGCAAGTAAATATAACATTAGATTAGAACTGATGTAAACATTTTGGATTGATGATGTAATTTTGAACAATTTTGAATAGCTGTATGTTTTCTTCTTCGTTGAGGTCTTTTGAGCCGTATAGTAACAATTTTGTATCGAGAACAATTATTGGATTACCGAATGAATTTAACATTTCCTGGCGCAGTGCTGAGTACATTGGACAGTGTAATAGATAGTGTGAAGTGCTTTCAAGACTTCCGCATGTGCAGTTAGGTGATTCAACTAAGTTTCGCAAGTATACATCGTAATTTAAGAAACTTGTCTTTAGTCTAAGTCTGGTATGCAGAATTTGCCCTTGTCTCGTTCCAGTATAATAATATTTTTGTACATTGTCATTATGAGTCTGAATTCCTTTTTTAAATATAGGAAGGGATTTGCAGTTTTGTATGTCCCGTGGTAGGTTGTTCCATAAGTTAACTGTTGATGGAAGAAAAGAATTCAAGTACAGAGATGTTCGAGCATAGATTTGCGTAAGATTATTTGCTTGACGAGTGGGGTAATTATGTCGATTATAAATACGGTCTGGAAGTAAGTCATGTAAGTATTTTGGAGTATTTCCGTTAATTATTTTGTGAAACAGTATAAGTTTATGTGCTTTACGTCTGTCAGTTAGTTTTTCCCATTTGGTTTCTTCGTAAAGTTTGGATGCACTTGTTAACTTCGTTCCTCCGGTTACTATTCGTGCCGCGTCGAGTTGAACATTTTCAAGTTTTAATTCGTTTATTTGACTTATATTGCCCCAGACAACGTCCGCGTACTCTAATATTGGTCTAATAAATGATAGATACAATTTTTCTAAAGTAAATCTGTCCAAAGTGTTTTTTAGTTTCATTAGAATATTTATTCTTTTATATGCTTTTTGAAGGATGAAATCAATATGCTCATTCCATGAGCCGTTATTGGAGAAGTAAACACCCAGGTGTTTGTGACTGGTTACTTCAGTGATATCATGGTCGTTCATTTGGAGTTTTGGATGATGAGATTTTATGGATTTTCGTGAAAGTATCATTGATTCGGTTTTTTTAGGGTTAAATTTAACAAGCCAATTATGTGACCACTCGTGGCTTTTTGCTAAATCTCGATTAAGTATATTTGCAGCGGATATTGGGTTATCTACAATAATGTATAAGCTTGTGTCGTCTGCAAATAGCTTAATATTTGCTTGTTTGTCTGTAACAATGTCATTTATGAATATGAGAAACAAGAGTGGACCTAGGATAGAGCCTTGAGGGACCCCTGCAGTTACCGGTAGCCAATTTAAATTTGATCCATTGATTACGACCCTTTGTTGACGCCCGTGGAGATAGTCCGCAAACCATTTTAATATTTTACCTGATATACCATATTTTTTGCAACTTATGTAACAGTCCCTTATCCCAAACTCATCAAAGGCTTTCGATATTTCGCAGTTTACAACTCGGATTTCTTTTCCGTCATCTAGAGCTTTTCCAAAATCGTTAGTAATATTTATCAATTGGTTCACTGCGGAGTCACCGCTAGTGAAACCGGATTGATTATTTGTTATGATAGCATGTTGTATTAAAAAGTTATGGATATGCTTATATACACAGCGCTGCATACATTTTGATAACACTCAGAAGCGAAATAGGTCTATAATTTTTAACATCGTTTGCTTGATTGCTTTTGAAAACAGGCGTAACGTTTGCTCTTTTCTATAGGTGGGGGAATGAACATTGAGACAATGAGAGGATAAATAATTTGCAGAGGGGTTTTTTAAGTAATGTAGAAGCCTTTCTAAATTCGTGGGTTAATTAGATCGGGACCAGACGCATTTCCAGGATTTAGGATTTTAAGAACATCCTCTACTTCTGAAATAAAAATGTCCTCTAATTTTACTGGGGATAGCTCATTCAAAATAGGTAACCGTATATCTTTATCATCTTCGTCTAGCAATGTTTGCTTAACAAAGAAAAAGTTGAATTCGTTTGCTTTTCCCGAGTCGTCAAAAACCATGTCACCATGTTTTACGATCGGGGGAATACCATGATCAGCTGAGATTATGCCAGAGAATTTTTTAACGGTGTTCCGCCAGTTAGAATCCGATAAATTTCCGTTTCTTATTTTGTGAAGTAGGTATTTATCGTAGTCGGCTTTTGATTTTCCAATCAAATTCGTTGTATCGTTCCTAATTTTCCTAAAATTAGCCCATTTTTGGAAGTTATTTAATTGTTTCGCTTTCTTGTGAATTCGATTCTTACGTCTTATTACTTTTTTAATTTCAGTTGTCAACCATGATGGGTCTGTCTTATGGACCGTAATAACTCGATCTGGAGTTTGCTCAGAATACATGTATTATACAAATAGAAGTATTTATATTGCGTCAATACCAAGATAAATTACACAGAGACTGTACAAGTCTATATACAATTTTCTTTATACAATTACCTATCAACCTATCTACGGCTTTTGCGGTAAGTATTTTTGTTGAATTGTAAACGGTTTAGAGCGTGGGTGGCGCAAACCAAAACACCTGATTGGTCGGAAACCGGAACTGATGGGGTGAGCGTAATAATTGTCCCGGTTAACTGCATCTTATCTCTGCAGTGGTTCATAATTGTGCGTGGGACGCATAAAAAAAACGTTGGACGCTAGTGGATTCTCGGACTAAGTCGCATATAACTTGACGGTGTGAAAAGGGTTGCAACCGTCTGTTTTTATTCTGATAGATGCAAACTGAGGCGTACAACAAACTAAACAAAACATACATCTGCACAATACAACTCCTGTATTCTAAAATTCACCTCATGTAAGTATAAATATAATACAAATAAACGAAATAACTCGAAATAAAAAAAAACGGAAATAATGATGAAAGTAGAGACAATAAGTACCTAAATGTGAAGGTCAATTATACATAAGTATCAGCCTCTCAATTTCATTTTCCGTATTGAGGAAATATTATGTTCGTTCTTTTCGAGCTTCTATCTCAAAACACACTTCGATTGTAGAACATAACAAGACAGTAAAATCTAGTAATTTGAATTTATGTCGATATTTGTACACATTTTATATACAATGACGTATTATTAAGCTAAACGCGTTCGCGAACATGGACTCAGAACCCTGGCATGACTAGCGAGAACATGGACTCAGAACCTGGCATGATTAGCGAGAACATGGACCCAGAACCCTGGCATGACTAGCGAGGATGTAACTTAGTATTAGTACATTTTTTCTAATGAAACCTGTGAATATTGTTTCAACCCTTGAAATAAGATCTAGATATAAAAGATAAAAAAACTCTCAAATAAATGTAGCAAATCAAAGACGCTTCTATAAAAATTAAATTGAAGACCACACGCCAGCCCAGTCCTTTAATCTCAGCTTTTCGTAACATTTATGATAGCCTGTCAGTCAAAAATCCTAAATTTAGTGACTTTCTTTCTACCTGTATACATGCCTATCCATTCCGTCCAACCACACCGCGTTGCCTCCACTTTACCAAGTCCTTTGTAAAGTGTTATACCTGTCCAACGAAGTGGTTTTCATATCTGTGGGGATTTTCTACATCTACTTTATCCAAAAGAGTTTGAGATTAAGTACACAACAGACATTTATAGGTCCGCTTCATATTTGGAATATATTCATATTTATATTCGCAATCAACACTCGATGAGAACTTTCTACTAAACTCGACGACAAACGTGATGACTTCAACTTTCCATTCGTCAACCTTCTCTTCTTGATCAGCAACATTACTATTACAATGCAGGTCCTTCAGCGACTTCATATAGACAATCTAGCTATACAGAACCCCAGTACAAGAATGATACTGTCCAAAACAAACGATTTTTTGTATTTCAGTGACAATTTAAGGCACTGTTGCATCATAAAATGGGGATAACAAATTGGAAGACGTGTTCCATTTTAAATATATACATACTTATATCTAACTATTTGCTCATTTAATACCAGAAGTTATGTAGGTAGAATTTTACTGCCATAATAATCCAATTTTCGTTTTGTAATTTGACGGATTAACCTTGCCACAAAAAGGGTACGATTGTTCGTTCAAGATGTTATAAATATGTGAGACAAGTAAGAGAAAAGGCAAACACAATAATCGTATGTGTGGCCACTGAACAGGCGTTAACAACGACAAATTTCCTTTTGTTTACCAACATTTCAATGAACCAGCACATAATGAAGAAGTGTCATCACATAATGAAAAAGTGTCATCACATAATGAAAACCGTCTTCATAAGGCATCTGCGGCGTTCAATAACCCGACCGAAATTCATATTAAGCGGAATTCTTCAATCACTTTTATAATATAGAAAGACCGCAAGCTTCCGTTATATTGATGATTAAGAAATAATTCACGGAGGCTGTGGTTTATCATTGTTTTACCACGGGGTGACCATTTATGTCGTATTATTTTATCCCGAGCGACCATTTATGTCGTATTATTTTATCCCGAGCGACAGCGAGGGATAAAATAACGACATAAATGGTCATCCCGTGGTAAAACAATGATAAATCACAGCCTCCGAGAATTATTTCTATTCTAATAAGACAATTAGAGTACATTTATAATATTTTCGTACCTATAAAAAAACATCATTTCCGCCATAAACTGGCTGTTCCGCCAATGTAACACACAATATATTGCAACGGATAATTATAGCGCGTGTGGCTATTTATAAGATTTATACGTCATATGCAATAGCTAGCTTTCCAGTGGGAGTTACAGTTTGTAATTGGAACCAAAATGTAAAACACGCCCTTCTCAGCGTGTTGCACATAGATAAATCATTTTTTTACCACAGTTGTGGTCTCATAGCTTTTAAAGCACGTCATATTAGAATATCCTTTAACTACATAATCATTGATTTTGGTGACTTTATACATTACTTATCAAAAAAGAGGACGCAACATACACGAAAATGCTGCGTAATATTCGGCTTTTGTTTGTGAATTATTTTGTTCTGTGTTTGTTGTTAGGTGTTTTATGGCTTTGTATTGGTATTTTGGACTTCGTGATTGATTACCACGTTGGTATTTCTTCGCCTATAACCTGATATTATTTAAGGTGTAACATATCTCTATGGATTGGCCTGGAGTATGCTTATGTAAATGTGAGTTAAGTGAGGTTTAATTATATTTACTGAAGAGAACCTTTTTATGCCATATACAACAACATACTTGTATATTATTTTATTTTATTTGTTGACCGATCAGAAATTCTATATTGCCCACATCTTACATAGGACTCCATTGAAAATACAGCAACACAAATGCTAATAATTCAAAATCAAAGATGGATGTCACCGCGATGCCTAATTTATAATTGTGGCATATTAGCAATGCAGACACAAGGACCCTTTGTGAATATATATAACATCATTTTAAAACCACTGAAATAAATTATTGTACAGTGGTACTTCACAAGGTCAAACGCATAAAAATGGCTACCTAAAATTCGATCTAATTAACCTGGTAATAATGACAATCGGGTCTTTGGTATTATGGGGCTTTCAAATATCATCGTTAAATTTGTTAACACTGTTGGAATTCAAAACTGATTTAATTTGTTTATACTTTTTATATTGCAAAAAAACTTAAATAAAATTTAATCTAAGTATTGTATGTTAAATTGATTGCTTGTGTGTTGGTTTTTGGAATGGACTTCAAACTCAACATTCACTAATTTTTCTGCTATATCGGGGAGTTTTTATTGGGGGAGGAAGCCGAATTACCCGGTAAGTATTTCATACTTAAGAAAACTAGCAATCCTTGTCAGCCTTAGTGGCAAGAGGTTAAAATCTTTACTCTATAACTGATCACGTGCAATGAGCTCAATGTGGACAGGGTGTACTCGACTCTAATCTTAACCTGGGACTAGTATAACCAACAGGATTGGACACTCGCTAAGTCTTCATTTTAAAAAGTACGATTTCCTTGTCGTGCGAGACCGGAACGAGATTAAACGAGAACGCAGAAAAGACAGCATCTATAGTAAAATACGGTATAATAGTTCAGTTAAAATTTGTGCAATCATCTTGTGACAGCAAATATTTTGGTTTTTTTATTTTAGGTTTTTTAATTACCTCATTGTATTATCGTGACCATGTTTTATCATTTAAAAATATATTGAAATCAGCGAAAATCGGGAGCTTTTTTAACGGTCGTCATTTTTGTATGTCATTTTTACTTTCAGACCATATATCATCGTAATGCAAAATTACACATTTAAAAGTATAGACAAACCAATTGGTCTTTTTTGTCGGGTTGCAGCATATATTATTTTTGTTGTGAATCGCCAGTTATTATCGGATTACGTAGCATGAAATATTAGCACGTTTTCGGGAAGACGGCGCAAATTTTTAAACGGTCCCCTTAAATAAAACCAATCCACGCCTTTATTGTGAACGCAGTATGCCTATTTCTTTCACATTCTAAAAGAATGATGCTTTAAGAATGCACAGAAATAGGTAATAATTGATAATACGATTAATAAGCATACGTTTTTTACCTTTTTTACAACACTTTTTTTCCACGATGACATCTCCATCCTGTTACGTATTTTCAGCTTCTATTTTACAAGAAACTCCTTAATTTTAAATGCAAATGATAAAAAAATTTCAGAATTGGAATAAGTATTTTTAACAACCCATTCTCTTTTAATTTGGCGTACACCTGTTGCAATCATACAAGGCAGTTTTTATTTAAATTCACTGGGACTAGTACAACAATCGAATTTTAGAATTAAAAACTTTTTTGTTTTTGTTTTTTGTTTTTTCCTTGTGTCTGGATGATGATGATCGAGACTATTTCTATGGAAGGTCGGGTGTTATCTGTGTACTCCGGGTCCCTCTAATATTAATCAAATAAGGACTTTTTACGAGGTCAATACGTAGTTATATGGACCGTGGAGGAAAATATTGACCGAGGACGAAGTCCGAGGTCAATATTTTTCTACAGGTCCATATAACTACGTATTGACAGAGTAAAAAGTCCTTAATTGTTATATTACATATGATTTTTTCTCTATTTATTTAAATTTAGAATAATAATCAAATCAAATCAATCTAACGGCGAGAGCGGAGTCGGAAGAGTATATCCGGATCTATTTTTAGAAACAAGCCTTAAATATGCTTTATAAATAGAAACATGCCTTAAATATGCTTTAAAAATAGTAACAAGTCTTAAATATGCTTTAGAAATAGAATATATACACAGAATATTTTTGGGGGACATTGTCTACACGAACCAATCAAAATTAGGATTTAACACACCATATGTAATATTAACAAGAAAAGATATGGGTTACACCCATATCCAGAGATGTTCGATTTACATGTTATAGGTGTATCCCATATAGTTTAATAGTTTTTTTCAATTTGTTTTATTTAAAATTTCATCATATGCTGTAAAGGGATGCAAATATAGACGATTGTGAAAGGCAAGAAATATTCATCTTGATTATAATATCTCAACTTTGAGAAGAGTACTGTAATAAAAAAGCAAAGTTTTGGAAGGACAAATATATGTTTACCAATAAAAATACATTGACCATAGTCGAGTGGTTCTGTGGGTGAAAATGTGAATTTAAGATCGGCAGTTATCGCGTTATCGGAAAACCAAAGAAAACATACCGACAAGTTACAATTTTTATTGATTTAATTTTTAAAATTGTTTAAAAAGATTTGCAATTAAATGTATTTCAAACGTCAAACTAGCATTCATGTGCATAAACATTGCTAAGAACTTCATAAAATTTTCAGAATTTAAAATATAAAAAAAACAATTAGAAGAAGAGTCTTATTTTGCAAAACAATTGATGAGATTATTAACTTCTACAATTATTTTCAACAATATAAACTGTTGATGACCTTTATTCGAACGTAACTGATTTTTTTCTGTTGTATTATTATATATATAACTTGCTTCGTTAAAATATCTTAACATCAAAATTGTTAAGTCTTGAATTAAATACAAATCTATATCTTTTGTGCTTTTTTATTTTTGAGAAATTTCTTTTCCCTACTAATTTCTACCACATTTTTCACTGATTCAGACATCAATGTTTTGAATAACATGCCTGTTTGAAAATAGGTATATATAGTTTCTTCTCACACAGCCAATAATACAATTGGTACAGAGAAAGTAACAAATAAACAAACAAAACAACAGGCTATATACAATATATATCAAAATCATAATCTAATTTAGCCATTTTAGCGGCTTTTTATGCGAGTCTGATTGGTCTTTCATTTTTACCTTTCATCAAAGTTCAGTGTCGGGTAATAAATAATCAATTAGCAAATAAACAAGGCACATCTAATATACAATTACATCACAGAAATGTCTCTGCCCCCTCCCTAAAACCACCACTACCACACACGAATCGTTCACGAGAGTTTGGGATTTCGAAACCGTCAATAAACAAAACACAGGGAAATTAAATTTAATGTTCAAGATAACTAATTTTCTGCGTAAAAGTTCCATTTTCTACCTTATAAATTATGAAATAATCCAGAAATAAGTTTTCTGGATGAGTGGTCTGTAACAACCCACTTTGTAATAACAACGCACTTTGTAATAATATTTGAAAAAGTTAAATTAAAGTTGTCAAACTGTAGGCATAGCACTGTTTGGCTATTTAAGTCATAAATTAATATAAAACTATTCGGGAACTTTAACTATTCAGACTTTTTTAACTACTCGGACTTTTTTACAAAGTGCGTTTTGTTGACTAACGCATTTCGTAATACATTGTTAATATGTAATAACGCACTTTGTAATAAAATAAGAAAAAATTACGATACGATTGGAGGAGTGTGTAAGTACCATTATTTGGTACTCCAAGGACTGAAATTGACTTATTAGTTCATTATTTACCAAAAATATACGGGAATTTTAACAACTCAGACTTTATTAAAAAGTGCGTTTTTTTGACTAACGCAGTTCGTAATAAATTGTAAATATGTAATAACGCACTTCGTAACAAAATAAGAAAAAATTTCGATACGATTGGAGGAGTGTGTAAGTACCATTATTTGGTACTCCAAGGACTGAAATTGACTTATTAGTTCATTATTTACCAAAAATATTCGGGAATTTTAACAACTCAGACTTTATTACAAAGTGCGTTTTGTTGACTAACGCATTTCGTAATACATTGTTAATATGTAATAACGCACTTTGTAATAAAATAAGAAAAAAATACGATACGATTGGAGGAGTGTGTAAGTACCATTATTTGGTACTCCAAAGACTGAAAATGACTTATTTGTTAATTATTTACCAAAAATATACGGGAATTTTAACAACTCAGACTTTATTACAAAGTGCATTTTGTTGACTAACGCAGTTCGTAATACATTGTTAATATGTAATAACGCACTTTGTAATAAAATAAGAAAAAATTACGATACGGTTGGAGGAGTGTGTAAGTACAATTATTTGGTACTCCAAGGACTGAAAATGACTTATTAGTTAATTATTTACCAAAAATTTACGGGAATTTTAACAACTCAGACTTTATTACAAAGTGCGTTTTTTTTTAATAACGCAGTTCGTAATAAATTGTAAATATGTAATAACGCACTTCGTAATAAAATAAGAAAAAAATTTCGATACGATTGGAGGAGTGTGTAAGTACCATTATTTGGTACTCCAAGGACTGAAATTGACTTATTAGTTCATTATTTACCCAAAATATTCGGGAATTTTAACAACTCAGACTTTATTACAAAGTGCGTTTTGTTGACTAACGCATTTCGTAATACATTGTTAATATGTAATAACGCACTTTGTAATAAAATAAGAAAAAATTACGATACGGTTGGAGGAGTGTGTAAGTACAATTATTTGGTACTCCAAGGACTGAAAATGACTTATTAGTTAATTATTTACCAAAAATATACGAGAATTTTAACAACTCATACTTTATTACAAAGTGCGTTTTTTTTACTAACGCAGTTCGTAATAAATTGTAAATATGTAATAACGCACTTCGTAACAAAATAAGAAAAAATTTCGATACGATTGGAGGAGTGTGTAAGTACCATTATTTGGTACTCCAAGGACTGAAATTGACTTATTAGTTCATTATGTACCAAAAATATACGGGAATTTTAACAACTCAGACTTTATTACAAAGTGCGTTTTGTTGACTAACGCATTTCGTAATACATTGTTAATATGTAATAACGCACTTTGTAATAAAATAAGAAAAAATTACGATACGGTTGGAGGAGTGTGTAAGTACAATTATTTGGTACTCCAAAGACTGAAAATGACTTATTAGTTAATCATTTACCAAAAATATACGGAAATTTTAACAACTCAGACTTTATTACAAAGTGCGTTTTGTTGACTAACGCAGTTCGTAATACATTGTTAATATGTAATAACGCACTTTGTAATAAAATAAGAAAAAATTACGATACGGTTGGAGGAGTGTGTCAGTACCATTATTTGGTAATCCAAGGACTGAAAATGACTTATTTAATTAATTATTTACCAAAAATATTCGGGAATTTGAACAACTCTTTTTTAGTGCGTTTGGTTGACTAACGCAGTTTGTAATACATTGTTAATATGTAATAACGCACTTTGTAATAAAATAAGAAAAAATTTCGATACGATTGGAGGAGTGTGTAAGTACAATCATTTGGTACTCCAAGGACTGAAAATGACTTATTAGTTAATTATTTACCAAAAATTTACGGGAATTTTAACAACTCAGACTTTATTATAAAGTGCGTTTTTTTAATAACGCAGTTCGTAATAAATTGTAAATATGTAATAACGCACTTCGTAATAAAATAAGAAAAAATTTCGATACGATTGGAGGAGTGTGTAAGTACCATTATTTGGTACTCCAAGGACTGAAATTGACTTATTAGTTCATTATTTACCAAAAATATTCGGGAATTTTAACAACTCAGACTTTATTACAAAGTGCGTTTTGTTGACTAACGCATTTCGTAATACATTGTTAATATGTAATAACGCACTTTGTAATAAAATAAGAAAAAATTACGATACGGTTGGAGGAGTGTGTAAGTACAATTATTTGGTACTCCAAGGACTGAAAATGACTTATTAGTTAATTATTTACCAAAAATATACGAGAATTTTAACAACTCATACTTTATTACAAAGTGCGTTTTGTTGACTAACGCAGTTCGTAATAAATTGTAAATATGTAAAAACGCACTTCGTAACAAAATAAGAAAAAATTTCGATACGATTGGAGGAGTGTGTAACTACCATTATTTGGTACTCCAAGGACTGAAATTGACTTATTAGTTCATTATTTACCAAAAATATACGGGAATTTTAACAACTCAGACTTTATTACAAAGTGCGTTTTTTTGACTAACGCAGTTCGTAATAAATTGTAAATATGTAATAACGCACTTCGTAACAAAATAAGAAAAAATTTCGATACGATTGGAGGAGTGTGTAAGTACCATTATTTGGTACTCCAAGGACTGAAATTGACTTATTAGTTCATTATTTACCAAAAATATTCGGGAATTTTAACAACTCAGACTTTATTACAAAGTGCGTTTTGTTGACTAACGCATTTCGTAATACATTGTTAATATGTAATAACGCACTTTGTAATAAAATAAGAAAAAAATACGATACGATTGGAGGAGTGTGTAAGTACCATTATTTGGTACTCCAAAGACTGAAAATGACTTATTAGTTAATCATTTACCAAAAATATACGGGAATTTTAACAACTCAGACATTATTACAAAGTGCGTTTTGTTGACTAACGCAGTTCGTAATACATTGTTAATATGTAATAACGCACTTTGTAATAAAATAAGAAAAAATTACGATACGGTTGGAGGAGTGTGTAAGTACAATTATTTGGTACTCCAAGGACTGAAAATGACTTATTAGTTAATTATTTACCAAAAATTTACGGGAATTTTAACAACTCAGACTTTATTACAAAGTGCGTTTTTTTAATAACGCAGTTCGTAATAAATTGTAAATATGTAATAACGCACTTCGTAATAAAATAAGAAAAAATTTCGATACGATTGGAGGAGTGTGTAAGTACCATTATTTGGTACTCCAAGGACTGAAATTGACTTATTAGTTCATTATTTACCAAAAATATTCGGGAATTTTAACAACTCAGACTTTATTACAAAGTGCGTTTTGTTGACTAACGCATTTCGTAATACATTGTTAATATGTAATAACGCACTTTGTAATAAAATAAGAAAAAATTACGATACGGTTGGAGGAGTGTGTAAGTACAATTATTTGGTACTCCAAGGACTGAAAATGACTTATTAGTTAATTATTTACCAAAAATATACGAGAATTTTAACAACTCATACTTTATTACAAAGTGCGTTTTGTTGACTAACGCAGTTCGTAATAAATTGTAAATATGTAATAACGCACTTCGTAATAAAATAAGAAAAAATTACGATACGGTTGGAGGAGTGTGTAAGTACCATTATTTGGTACTCCAAGGACTGAAATTGACTTATTAGTTCATTATTTACCAAAAATATTCGGGAATTTTAACAACTCATACTTTATTACAAAGTGCGTTTTGTTGACTAACGCATTTCGTAATACATTGTTAATATGTAATAACGCACTTCGTAACAAAATAAGAAAAAATTTCGATACGATTGGAGGAGTGTGTAAGTACCATTATTTGGTACTCCAAGGACTGAAATTGACTTATTAGTTCATTATTTACCAAAAATATACGGGAATTTTAACAACTCAGACTTTATTACAAAGTGCGTTTTTTTTACTAACGCAGTTCGTAATAAATTGTAAATATGTAATAACGCACTTCGTAACAAAATAAGAAAAAATTTCGATACGATTGGAGGAGTGTGTAAGTACCATTATTTGGTACTCCAAGGACTGAAATTGACTTATTAGTTCATTATTTACCAAAAATATTCGGGAATTTTAACAACTCATACTTTATTACAAAGTGCGTTTTGTTGACTAACGCAGTTCGTAATAAAGTGTAAATATGTAATAACGCCCTTCGTAATAAAATAAGAAAAAATTCCGATACGATTGGAGGAGTGTGTAAGTACCATTTTTTGATAATCCAAGGACTGAAATTGACTTATTAGTTCTTTATTTACCAAAAATATACGGGAATTTTAACAACTCAGACTTTATTACAAAGTGCGTTTTGTTGACTAACGCAGTTCGTAATACATTGTAAATATGTAATAACGCACTTCGTAATAAAATAAGAAAAAATTTCGATACGATTGGAGGAGTGTGTAAGTACAATTATTTGGTACTCCAAGGACTGAAATTGACTTATTAGTTAACTAGATATCGGTGAGATGGTACCCATCTCTGTAGGCCCCGCCGACCTTGAGGTCAAGGTCAAAGGTTATCAACCATGGTATGCGACACATCGCCTTGATATGATCTACCTACATTCTAAATATCAAAAGCCTACCTCAAAAGAAACAGTTACAGCTCGGACATGAATTTGTCATTCAGGAAGCAATAATGTGACCTTAAGGTCAAAGTTCCAGGTCATGGTATATTAACATTTGTTTAATATTGATAGAAAAGTGATCATACTCCCAAAAATAATTATAGATCGTAACCTTCAACCAACATGATATTTAAAATGTTTTCTTAGTTTTAGGTATTCTATAAACAAACTCATTTTCGTACTACATATATATAACAAATAACACAAGTTTCGGCCACGGTGTCTACTACTTCATGCCTAATTAAACAAGGTAAACAACATGAACAAATAGTTAATAACCGTAGCTTTTGCCTACTTTCTTAAACATACCCGAAAGGAAGCGTTTCCCCAGCCAAACCACAGGCGATGGCTGTTTTTTTTAACATGAACACATAAATAACTAATGTGCTTTGAAAGGGGTTTATTTTTATCAGTTGATGGCAAGGAAGGCAATCCGTCAGTGTTTATGCGATTACCTTCTCCAAAAACTGACGGAAGAACGTGGATCGGTAATGTTATACCGCATAAGTAGATGTTGCTTAAATGAAATTTACTTACATTCGAATCCTCAAAAATCTAGGCTTTCTCCTTTATTTCACTGCTCACAAACCGTTGTAAGATAGCAAATATATCTTGGCGAACACGAATTTTGATCTTACATGGTTAACATGGAACGAATGAAAATTTTATAACGATTCACTAATTCACGATCTATACTAATTCAGTATATCATATTTACCATGTAAATCAATTTAAGTTGAAATCTAGCATCTCTAACAATTGGCATAAAAGCGGTGTCAAACTTAAAAATAGACGCTCATAAAACATTTCATCTTAACCACTCAACTCTGCATACTATGTAAACCTGATAAAGCAGATTTTGTTAAAATATGACACTTTGAAAATTTTGTAGAAAAAGGGCGGCCATCTTCAAAATGGCTGTTTGTTTTAATTTTTTTGTTGCCACCATTTAATTAAGCATGTTACTATCAAGTATAAAATAGCTTTTTATCTATCTAAAAACAGGTTGTTATAAACGAAAAAGGACATAAAAAACGCTATTTTTATACCTTTAAAGGGCCATAATCCCTATAAGGGGTTGACTGACAACTTTGACCCGATGGAGACTTTTGTTGTGAAAGGGACACACAAACGAGGCAGTGTTACAAATACACATAGAACATAATTTGGTGGAGTATTTAGTAGAGACGAAAATTTTTCAATAAGGTCCAAGAATCTTTTCAAGAATCGTACTTTGTATAAATAACCGATGAAAAACGAGCGAAAAGGATCAATAAAAAGGAAAGTTCTTGAATAAGTGCACAGAAACAATTTAATTCACGAGAAATAACCTATTATACTTATACTGTAAAGAGATGATGCATTGAAGAGAATGGTTAGTATTTAACAATTGACCAAGTTTATTTATTTGGAATTTTACATCCCTGTTTCCCTAGAAAGTTAAATTTTTGGTTTAAAAAGGGTAATTGGAAATTTGAAAAAATATATCTGCCCAGAAAAGCCTAGAATACAGGAGAATTTACCCCAGCTTCTGGACCCAGACCCCCGACTGTATTAGCACCGTGCATATGCTTGGTGCGTCGTAAGGGAGCTGTCCGAGTGTATGACAAGTAAAAATAAGGAAGGGCTACCAAATATTGGAATTGACTTGCCCGTCGGGCAAGTTAGCTGACTTTTCTTATTTCTAATTTAACCAATTACCATTTCTAATATAAACGCATCTTACGTACTACCGTAAATCAGGTTATTTTGGTTGTAGTTTTATTTTGGCTTACTTGACGCTTTCGGTGAAAGAGCCAAAATTAAACACACCAAAATAAAGCATGCACCAACGTTTTACACTCCAAAATAGCGGACCGGTAAGACAATATTATCGGGTATTTTCCCCGTATTAGTATTATTCCTTGGATTTGATTAGTCAGTTACACGTTTTTACAAAACCAATATACCCTGGTGTTGCTAACCGTTAGTTGCACAATTTTATACGGAAATATGCACAAAAATGTATTTTTTTCTGTAATAATTCTGTAATTTTCCTTTACACACACTTGTTTATTACCGGTATTTTAAGCCAATCCCCACTTCGCGCACGCGCAAAGAGACGTCACAATAGTAACGGCTGAATTTTGAAGTTCTGATTAAAATAATGGCCAATAAATAAGACTATCGAGGGTACGTTATGGTAAAATATTTTGAAAGGATTTCTTGACAAAAAATGTTTCATCATGAAAATGGCGACTAGAAAATGATTGCCTATAGGGTCCGATTGAATAGGAAAACACCGGATTTTGTCATATTAGAATTGTCATAATTCATTCTGGGTATAATGTTGTATTCACTTACACATGAGATGGGTTTTTATATTCATATTTTCTACTTCGGTATCGCTCCGTCGGTAAAAAAAAATAATCGAATATAAGACCCAGCCAATGTGTAAATTATTACAACATCATACCCCTCATTAAATTATTTTTAAAACAGAAACATTTGTGTCAAACAAATCCGAATGCGACATTTTGTTCCTGCAAAAATTAAAAGCGGAATTTCACTTATGGTTTCTTGAATATGACCAATAATAATTTAAAAAAAACATAATGGAGTGAACGTTAACATTAAGAAGTTACATAATATTATTTTTGTAAGTTTGATCAAAATCTTACTGCTCAAGCTATTCTTACTAATCATTTAACTTTCGAATTAGCAAAAAACTATACCATATCCATCTGCTATGTTTCAGGTTATATGCAGCAAAAGAGTTTTCGATTTAATGAACAATGTTTGTTGTCTTTGATACGCGTAAAAGCAACAGTTTCATTACCATATATCTAATTGAAATGGAAAATAAAATATATTTCCCCTAATAGGAATGAACAGTTTATATACACTTTATAATATACAATCTTCTTTTGTTAGGGACGGACCATTTAACTTGAAGGGGGGCCTTGGTTTTTTGTTTTGGTCAGAAAAAATATTTATTTTTTGAAGGCGTCGCGACTGAATATTTTTTTTTCATTATTAGCATTATTTTATATAGCAGAAATCCTTCTTCAGAATATTTTTTTCTTACCCTCTGCTTCCAAAATATTTTTTGCATCAAAAATCATTTTCAAAATATTTTTTTAGGAAAAAACCAACCCCCCCCCCCTGCAAGTAAAATGGTCGGTCCCTTAGCGTATATTTATTTACATAATGAACAAATAACGTATGTTGGCACGATGCGAAGCCTACCTAGTATGTAATTCAAACTTATGCAACAGTCGGTTAAGAATCTATGCGAAAGACAGTGTACAAACTGTAATAATTAAAACTAAACATTCTTGAAACCATATAATTTAGTTCTGTTGAAAAATAAAAATATTGACAATCTACTGAGTCATAAGGTTAATGCATGAAAATATTAATGTGTTGGAATATACAGTTAGCAAATGCCTTTCCATACACACCACAATGTGATTTGTTACTTCTGCGCCACAAGAAATCTAAACGCCATACATATAGTGGCAGGAAACAGCGGCTGAAAGGTCTTGATCCACGAGGGTTTCAATATCGGAAAAACAAAGAGGAATGATGCGATATACTGCCGATGCTGGCGATCAGATTGTCGTGCCATTACGCAGACTAGTGTTTTCAATTTCGAAGACGAAAATCCAAACATTGTTATTTATAGTGCAAGCAATATTTTTCGTTTAAGGCATAAATCTTTCAATGAACAAAAGCTACTTGTAAAATAATAAATTAGTATTTTTATATAGTCTGATGCTTTTCAGTTCAATTATAGTATATTTAAATGGTTAATCATCTACTATGTCAACACTGAGGTTGTGAGTTTGAGCAAGGCGTGCTCGACTCCACCTTAATTGACAATCACACCATCTTTCCTCCCGACGTTTGGGGGTTTTAACCCCCCCCCCTTCCGAAAAAAATATGTATCCTGTAATCCCTGTACATAATAAAGGTTATATTAATACCTTTATTCTGTATTCGGCTTGTATCCTAATAAACTATCGTGGTACCCTTGTCTTTGCTTAAAACAATAAGTACTATGTTCTAGTTTCCGACATGTTTGTGTTTAAGGTGCCGTTTTACTATTTATTCCTTATTTTTTGCATATCAAAAAATAAAATATTGATATAAATGTTTTGTGATATCAGGAAATAATAACTGATAAAAAAATTATACAAAATTGGAAATAATTAGTAAAACAGCGCCTAGTATTTCTGACGAGGTTTTGCGAAAAAGTTTCAACTACGAAATCAGCTAGATATGCCCAACAGGGAATCTGTGCACTAACCGAACTTCGCTCATGGTTTGAGAAAGTATTTTTTTTAAATGGGATAATCGACAAATTGAGTGTCGAACTATTTTGGGCGTCGCGGATTATTGGGGTGTTGGACTAATGGGGTGTCGGACCAATGGGGTGTCGGACTAATGGTGTGTCAGACCAATGGTGTGTCGGACTAATGGGTTGTCGGACCAAAGGGGTGTCGGACTAATGGGGTGTCGGACTAATGGAGCGTCGTACCAATGGATTGTCGGACTAATGGGGTGTCGGACCAATGGGGTGTCGGACTAATGTGGTGTCGGACCAATGGGGCGTCGGACTAATGTGGCGTCGGACTAGCGGTGCTGCCCAGTATCTTCTGGCGTAGACTGATTGTTGTGTATAGGATGTTCGAAAGCTATCCATAGACAAAACGGCGGATTTAACGACACGGCCCTGAGTCTGCTATTTCACAAAATCTCCCGATGTTAAAAAAATGTTAATGTGGTTGTTCATGAAAATAATAAATAACTCTAATCCAGGTCCGGGTTTCATAAGACATCTCAAATTTGAGATTTCCTCAACTCAAAAATTGACCAATCAGATTGCGTGAAATTTTGAATTTAAGGAAAATCTCAAGGATTTAATGAAAATCTCAATTTAAGATGTTTTATGAAACTGAGGCCAGATTTTATTCCGCAAAATTATGTTGTTTACGTTACTTTCTGTGTAAATCACAAATTAAAAGCAAGTAAATAATGCTCATATTTTCCCTAAATGCATTCTGCCGAATCGTCCATGAAATCTTAAAATGGATAAAAATTGTTTGCTTATATATATACATGTTTGACAAAAAATCAATTACCTGTTTTATGGTACAAATTATATGAAAAATGACGGATTAAAGTTATCTTGAACTCTTTATTTTGATTTTGCATTTTCATTTTAACATAGAAATTAATGAGAATATGAAGTTTAAATACTTTTACACCTTGACTGTGGACAAAACATAATGCATTTATATTGTCAGTGGAATCAATAATTATAATACTTTATTTGGCCGTACATCTCACGCAGGAAATGTAGATAAATACGATGTCTAACATTGTATTTCATATTTAAGTTTATAATTCAAAATGGCTACTTACAAGTGTAGTAGAAAAAATTTCAAGCTTTTTGTAATCATGCATAAGTTACGCGATAATTGGATGGACTCAGCCTGGCTTCGCCTTTGAACAAAGTAGTTTTAACTCCAGAAAATAAAACTACAAATTCATTTTGTCTTAAAAAAGCCATACATTGCATTGTATATCAAGCTAAAGTTGAATTTTTATTGTGATTTTGTGTTATGCATATATATTATATATCCTCTTTTTAATTTTCACTTTTTAAAAAAGTCATTATGATTCCATACATATCTTATAACATTACTGTTGTAGTTTATTAATATTTTTTTTACTAAGTCGGACAGACGGATTCCTGTCTACGCTTTTCAGTGGGGGACCAAAACAACCTTAGGTGCGTTTACTCCAGACAATTAAGGAAGTAGCTATAGGATTCTATATACTTTTTGATGTTTTTTTCTCTATATCGTACACATGATTGCATGCAATTTATCTATCTTTCAATTTACATATGATGCTAACAAAACGTTTCGTTACAACTTTTTTGTAATATTTTTACAAAGTGCGTTATTACACTTTCACAATTTATTACGATGTGCGTTAAGAAACACAAGGTAATTTGTAAACAAAATCAAGTAGTTTTTACTTTCGTAATTTCAATAAGTCATTTTCAGTCCATGGATTGCCAAATAATGGTACTTACACACTCCTCCAATCGTATCGTAAATTTTTCTTATTTTATTACAAAGTGCGTTATTACATATTAAAAATGTATTACGAACTGCGTTAGTCAACCAAACGCAGTTTGTGAAAAAAGTCTGAGTTTTTAAAATTCCCGAATATTTTTGGTAACAGTCCGACCAATAGCATTAAGTTTTCGGTGTAGGACATAAAAAACTCCCCCAACCAATATTTTTGGTAAATAATTAGGGTAACGCCACTTTGTGGCGGACGCCCTATAGTGATCTGTCTTTCCGTCCGTCCGTCCGACTAATCGTGTCCGGGCTGTAACTTCTTTATCTTTTGAGGTAGGCTTTTGATATTTGGAATGTGGGTGGATAATGTCAAGGCGATGTGTCGCATACCTTGGCTGATCACCTTTGACATTGAACGTTGACCTTAAGGTCACATTATTGCTTTCTGAATGACAAATTCATGTCCGGGTTGTAACTTTTTTATCTTTTGAGGTAGGTCTTTGATATTTGGAATGTGGGTAGATAATATCAAGGCGATGTGTCGCATACCGTGGTTGTTGACCATGACCTTGAACTTTGACCTTAAGGTCACATTATTGCTTTCTGAACGACAGATTCATGTCCGAGCTGTAACTTTTTTATCTTTTGAGGTAGGTTTTTGATATATTTAGAATGTGGGTAGGTAATATCAAGGTGATGTGTCGCATACCATGGTTGATAACCTTTGACCTTGACGTCAAGGTCGGAGGGGCCCACAGAGATGGGTACCATCTCAACGATATCTAGTTAACTAATAAGTCATTTTCAGTCCTTGGATTACCAAATAATGGTACTTACACACTCCTCCAATCGTATCGTATTTTTTTCTTATTTTATTACAAAGTGCGTTATTACATATTTACAATGTATTACGAACTGCGTTAGTCAACAAAACGCACTTTGTAAAAAAGTCTGAGTAGTTAAAAAAGTCTGAATAGTTAAAGTTCCCGAATAGTTTTATAATAATTTATGACTTAAATAGCCAAACAGTGCTATGCATACAGTTTGACAACTTTAATTTAACTTTTTCAAATATTATTACAAAGTGCGTTGTAATTACAAAGTGGGTTGTTACAGTGGTCACAAGCGCGTTAAACAAAATCTAAAAATGCACTTTTATTGTCAAATTATCTAAGTAACTAATAAAAGAAACCGAAAAATTTACACTTTATCATGTTAAAATAAGAATGCATAAAAAATTACGAAGCTTGACATATAAATCACGAAATAATCCAAGAAATACAATTGAAGCGATGAAATACATTACATAACATAACACAATTTTTAAATGCCTTTTTCTTATCAAATTAAATAACTAATAAATAAAAGAAACTCAGGTATATACATTTTATTATGTCAAGAATAGAATGCATAAATAAAAATACTAGGCTTACCCTAAATAGTGAAATAATCCAACAATAAAAATTGAAGCGGATCTATTCATTCTACCGAGATACTGGTAAAGCGCGCATTAATATGCAATTATGTACATCTTTACTTCTTCTCATTAGATCAGGACAAAAAAAGGTATTTTAAAGCTTGGAGGATTTAACAAATACGAAAAACTGTAATTAAATATTTTCTTTAATATTAAATTTGTCATTTTATCACTTACAACATGAACTATATGGTAGAGTATGGTTTTTACCTTTTTGCTCAATTTACCCGAAAACAATTATATATCATTAACATGCCGGGTATTCGGACACACAGAACAGGGTGGAACACAAAAGAACGGGTGAGGTTGATGAAAACATCGTGTTCAGGTAGGTGTGTTATTTTCATTCTGAACTTATTGAAATACGATTAAAGACAGAAATAAGTTATAACGCTTTGTGTATGACCCTTAACTACTAGTACACCAAGTATTGTCTGTTTTTACTGGAGAAATAATCCACAGGAACGTCATGAACACGGAAATTACTTCGGAAAAAGTAGACTTCCAACTTTCGTTGATTGTAACTCCTCGCGAAAAGCAAGTTACAAAATTTTTATGGTCAGTATAGATACCCCAATGCATACTTGATTATCTTTGATAAGTTGAACTTCTAATTCGACGTATTAAGCACAGTATTCTTCATTATCCAAACATACTTAGTGGAATTTTGACACAACGGACCGCGGGTGAGAACACTGTGGACCGCGGGTGTGTGCTCTTTAGAGAACACAACGAACCGGGTGAAAATGGTTATATTTTTTTATTTAAACTGTTTCGTCCCCTTTCTATTATTGTAATGAGCAACCGTATATTTTCTTTTCATGAATGTTGTTATAGAGGAGGAACAATCCTTCCATTAGAGCAGCTTAAATTTTTGTATGTGTTTCACTGCCACTGGCTATAAAACGAGTTTTAGCAACGCCCACTTTAAAGTACCTGTTTGACCTTCCTTGCCAAATGTAAACAATTCGGAATGTTGCAATCGCGCAAATAAGTGTTTTTGTTTTAATCCATAAATAAGTATATTATTTTCATCTGTGTTTTTTCTCTTCTAAAACAAATACTTCAAACAGGCTAAATTCAAAGTATTATTTTGCAACTACCGGTTAACTAAACAAATACGACACTACGAATAAGCAAAGCTTTATTTAAGAAATAGATTATTGCGATCGGGCTCTATGCGAATTAGAACATGGTCAGACCATAGATTTATCAGCGAGGTATAAAATGAAGAAAAATATAAGGTCTGACTATGTCCTAATTCGCATAGATCCCAATTGCAATAATCTATTTCAATTCTAATATGTATAACAAATGAGTTAACATTTCGCAGCGGCTCTAAGAGTACGCTTTCAGTGGTAATTTTTTTTTTTTTAAACTAATAAGAGATATCCCACAGCAGTATGTTAAAGCAAATAAAATTGACATACACATATATTCTCGTAATTTTATTGAATTATACTTACCTTTTAAGCAAACAAATATTGAGAAATCTTAACAAAATTGCATTGTGTTTGAGCATATATGACAGAACTTACTTCGTCATAAATGACTCTAAATATAATACTGAAGACCAAATCTGTCATATGTTAGATTTTCTGATCGACAACATATTCGTCATGTTTGGTTGACATGTTTTTCAACAGACTGTTGGTATTCCAATGGGTAATAATTGTGCTCCTCTCCTCGCCGACCCGTTTTTGTACTCTTATCAGAGGCCGAGTTCCTAGAAGGCCTACTGAAGAAGAAAGAAGACACTGGCCCAGACCTTTAATTTAACATTCCTCTATATTGCTGATGTTTTGTCCCTCAACAATGCTAAATTTGATGACTATTTACGTTCAATTTACCCTAGCGAGCTTGACATTAAAGATACCACCAATACACTTATGTCAGCCTTTTACTTAGAACTTTTTCTAGAAATAGACTCAGGAAAACTACAAACTAGACTACCGTACAAACGTGATGACTTCAACTTTCTTATTTTCAACTTCCCGTTTATTGATAGCAACATTCCACCAGCTCCAGCGTATGGTGTGTACATTTCACAACTTATACGTTATTCTAGATCCTGGGATCGGTTATTCCGATTTTCTTGACCGATCACTGCTTTTGACTGCTAAACTACTCAAACAAAGGTTTGTTGTACCTAGGTTGGTGTTATCTCTTCAGAAGTTCTATGGTCGTCACCATGCCTTAATTGATCGTTATGGTAAATCAGTGTCTCAAATACGATCTGACATTTTCGCAGCGTCATAGGTAGTGTTTCCTATTCCTGGATGTGACTTTTCCCTAGGCATGACAATGAGTAACTCGACGGGTGTCTATTTAGAGGCAGACACTGCTTACTGATCCGGAGCACCTGAGGCACCCATGGTTTTTATTGGGTTCGGGTTACTCTCTTTCTGTTTTTTGTGTTTTTGGTTTTTGTATTGCGTTTGTCTATATCCGGATTTGTAACTGTCCCTTGACTTTTGGCTCGTTCTAGACTTTTGTCTTCATTTTTACTGTTGGTTTTGATCGTATCATTTGAATAGAAAATACAGCATTTGATCGTATCTTCCGACGGGTTTTGATGTATCATTGAAATAAATGGGTACCTCGAAAAATGAGCTTATAACATTAAAAATATTTTAAATATCACTATGGGGATGGAATGTGTCAAAGAAGAGATGCAAGGACATCTTATATATCTGTTATTTGTCTTAAAATATAAGGTTATAAGCGTGCGATTTCACGTGGAAGTTGAAAAAACGCAATTTTTCAAATATGACCAAATGAAATGCGATGCTCGTTGACACATGTAATAAATTTCTATAATGGACCAATAAATCTACCCTTTATCTACAAACACAACCTTAATTTCATTCAAAAATAATAAAAATGAAAATAAAAATAGCTTCTTACCTTCAACGGCAAACAAACATCCAGTGGGTGTTGATCGTATCCCACGGGTGTCAAAAAAAAAGATTCAAGTCGGTAATACGGTGTGTATTAGTATAAAATGATTTTCTGGTTGCAGAATAAAAACAATATTCGTTCATTGTCGGAAAATATAAAGTTTATTTGTACTCGCCGCGAAACAGGTAGAAAATCGCATTCGTACCTGTTTCTTAGGCTAGTACAAATAAACTGTATATTTTATGACAATGAACGAATATTGTATATATGTGTGATCGTCATTAAACATACAAGAAAAGTTTATACGCCGAATCGACGAGTTTCGTAATACAGTACAACCTATGTGATATTGAAAATAGTATCTTGTTGTTATTTCTGTTGATAATGTTTTACTAAACTTGTTACGTGCATTACTTTTGTATTTAAAATTCACCTTGAAAAGCAGAAATCGTTCTGGAAACATCACTCAATTTACGTCAATCATGTTGATTACCAAAATACTGCGCACTATGTGTATAGGCTTAATAAGGATACAATTACAACAATTTTTAGGAGGAAATATTTTAGGATAGATAGCAGGATAAACATAATATTGACTTGACATAAACACAATATAAGGACTCGGCACGAAACTGGGAAGATTGGGCAGAGTCTCGCCATTATACTCCGTTTCTAAGCCTTGTCCTTATATTAGGTTTTTGTCAAGTCAAGCCGCTAATATTATATATATATATATATATATATGCTTTTATTGGCGTAAAAGAAACTTGCTTAGAAACAATTATAGACCTTTGTTCATCTGTTCATGGCACCAAAACGCTTAAATACAGACAACTTATATTGCACGAACCAATGGAAACAAAAAAGATATCAAACTAAAATACACGAAGGAGTCGTTCCATCTAAACTAAAAAAAGTGGATAAACTGTTCAGGACGGTCTTACGATACACCATGTTCTGTGTGTGCAACACCCGCGTTCTAAGTGTTCGAGTCAAATTTTGCCTGAATAATACTATTTATAAAAATAATATATAAGCAGTACGGTACTTCACGAATTTGACAAAACACATATATTAACTACAGAGAATATGTCGATGTCTCCACCGAAATATACTAGTATGAGGTTAACATAGTATATGAAAGTGCATATAAAATGTATTCTATAACAAAGATATAGGACTTACATGACTTAAACTGGTGTTCTACAACATTTGGACACAGAAAGCTAAATAAAACAGTGATTAGACACTTCTTTATAATACCAGGTCATTGCTTGATTAACGCCCTGTTCTGTGTGTCCAACACCCGCGTTCTTAGTGTTCTTCATCTCGAATTCCCGCGGTCCGTTGGGTCAAAATTTCGCTAACTATGTTTGGATAATGAAGAATACTGTGCTTAATACGTCGAGTTAGAAGTTCAACTTTTCACAGATAATCAAGTATGCATTGGGGTATCTATATTGACCAAAAAGACTTTGTAACTTGCATTTCGCGAGAAGTTACAATCAACGAAAGTTGGAAGTCAGCTTTTTCCGAAGTAATTTCTGTGTCCATGACGTTCCTGTGGATTAATTCTCCAGTAAAATCAGACAATACTTGGTGTAATAGTAGTTCAGGGACATACAAAAGGCTGCATTAACTTATTTCTGTCTTTAATCCTATTTCAATACGTTCAGAATGAAAATAACACACCTACCTGAACACGATGTTTTCATCCACCTCACCCGTTCTTTTGTGTTCCACCCTGTTCTGTGTGTCCGAATACCCGGCGTGATTAAGAGATAATAAGAAGAGATCGAACGTATGAAAACGCTATGATATGGCAGAAAAAATAGCTGAAGTGGCGTTAAACACATCATCGAAACAATTCAAATCATGATTTTGATTGAAGTCGAGCACACTAGACCCGCAGTGAGCCTCAAACGGTCTAGTTAACAGGGGTATGATCAAGCATTCCTTAACTAACGATTCCGCGTAAATGATAAAACCACGTGTAAACTATTGATCATAACTAGCAGTGGCTTTATGTTATGGATGGTCTTTCTGCTATACTGCAAAAGTACGACTTGCCTCCCGTTAATGTATTTAAGAAACATTATCTAGAGCTTCATTGTTTAATAAATTATAAACTCTTTATGGTTTTTTTGTTTTATTATATAGAAGAAAAAGAAAAAAAAATCATTTGAAAATAGCGTAATACCTATAACATACCAAACGATAACAATCACGTATTACAATACACAATACACATAAATGTAATCAACTCGTTAGTACGCAACTCGTTAAATACACCGATTACTATATTTACAAAGTACAAATGGTACTTGATCAAGACAAGACACGTCTTTATCATGTAGATAAATCAATACACACAACAATTACGAGTCCTGAGCAATTGGGTCAATCAGTGTGTAAAATATATTACTTCTTCTGTTCTTTAAAATTGTGAGCAAGCTTAGTCAAGCTTTGCGACAAATGAAGTAAAATCTGAGGCTCGCCATGGGGTTTTCCATTATTTAAATATTTGTTGAACTTAATATGGAATTTTGTCGGGTTTTGTGGTTTCCCTATAATTTCCCCAATTTTTTTTTTAATTTAAATTCTTAATTATCTTAACGAATGTTATCTGCCCAAGTCAAGGGGTCCGCGTTCGCTTTACCATCATGGTGGTGTCCTCGAACGCGGACTCGGAATCCCCGACTCGGGAGGATGAACGCATATTTAACCATGTACAGTTATGTGTCACAGACCAACACCCTAGTGATATTTTGTTCTAATGTCTTCTATTCCAATTTTAAAACGTGTAAATTGTTAAACATAGCAGCTGACATGTTGGCTGGTTAATATAAGTATCCGAATGAGTCTTTCTGAAAATATTTAATTTGCCCAATAATCAAATTCTGCTATTTCGACACAAAAAAATTAAAGATCTTTTCCCATATTAAGCTGCTTATCAGCGTCATTCCAACAGTTTTGACCAGTATTGAGACTTGAACTATATATTAGCTAAACTATATAATATGAATATTGGAAATATCCTACTTCCTGTAAGTATGTTTTTTCTTGATTGAGGAATTGACGTCACGTGAAGACCATATATCTGTACACGGTTATTCATATTTTATAGCGTTCTTGACAATTGAAAAACGCAAAGATTAAAAATTATTTATTTGAATTCCTATGCTTTAAGACAATCGGTAGGATATACTTGTTACGTGGGATGCTGACCTAATACAAGATATACAAGGTTTGTAAATTTTATTAAAATTATTAAATGTATATATCATGAATAAGGTCAGCAACTTCCTGTGTAACAAATATTTCTGACATAAATTATAAGGTTAAATTGCCTGGTCTTTGACCTGTAGAGTTGGTAACAAACGATTGTGTGTAGCAACTTCCTGTGTAACAAATATTTTGACATAACTCATAAGGTCAAATTGCCTGAACTTTGACCTGTAGAGTTGGTAACCAACGATTGTGTGGTTGAAACCGGTAAAGTATCAAGTTGGTTATACTAGTCCTAGATTACTTTACACCAGTTACATTTGGCCATATTAATGTAATTTAGATGTGGTAATTATAATATTTGTGTTCCTTTTTTAGCTCACCTGACCCGAAGGGTCTTGCGAGCTATTGCCATCACTTTTCTGAAAAAAAATATTGATTTTGAAGGCCTTGTTCTTCCGGCTAATTTAGTAATTTACAGTTTCATTCTACAGTAGCTATTTGATTTAAAAGACATTTAAGGGCATTAACTCCTATAAAGTAAAATCAATTTTAGACTACGTGTATTATTTGTAAGCATCGCCTTACTGATCATTTATGTTATTTACAGTTTCACTCTTGTTATAACAAGAGTGAAACTGTAAATAACATAAATGATCAGTAAGGCGGCATTATAGTTACAGGGCAAAAACTGTAAGTAGTGGTCAGACAATTTGGACTAACCATGTGATTTGTAGTTACTGTCTTGCTGATCATTTAAAATGTCAATCTAGTTCTTTTAGTTTTCAAGTTATATTGTATAAACTGAAAAATTTGTCAAAAAATCGTAATTTAAAGGCAACAACTCCTACAGGAAGTCCTAGCATAACTATGCATGGACTTCATAAACACTGTACTAGTTTATGTGAGTTAACAGTTTGTTATGAGGCTAGTATATTTTTGAGATATTGATCCTATATTCTGGTTTTAGTAACAGCCGTCTTCTATGTGTGACCCGGGTACAAATTTGAAACAAAGTTTTTTTTAAATTGCCAAGTGTTTTCCGAGTGGTAGATTTTTTTTTAAGTTTACGACGGAGGACGTAAGAACGACAGAGGCAAAAGCCCAGATGGATCTTCGGTCCGGGTGAGCTAAAACCTATCCGTCTATCACTTAATATTGACTATGTGTAGAATTCCTTATTTAGGTATTTATTCTTTTTTCTATGGAAGCATGGCCGTCGGAACGGGGTGGGTGCGTTTGGTTCAATTTATATGTAACCGGGAATGGTTTTTTAGCCAACTTCATACGATGCAAGCGACAGCCTGTCATTTATGAAATATAAAACTCATCAAACGTACAGAAAGCGTCAGAAATGCCAAATATTCTTCCAATTAAAAAAAATCTTTTAACATTTGGGAGGGGCTACTGCGAAAAAAATCCTCCGCACCCTCCGATGCCAAGATCTGCAGACGCCTATGTGTATAGACCGTGCTACTGCAATACACAAATATATAATTTTAACACAATACATCGTATTTACTTTATACATGAATAGAATTTTGCGTGTTTTTGATTGGTCTGAAAACTACTTTCCGGTGATTGTTTAATCGCAACAGTACTAAAATTGCATCAAAACAGAGACATACGACTCTTTGCGAAAAACTTTACTCAAAGAATTTTTTGAAGATACTGATCAATACGAACAACATAGTGACATTCAAAAATAAAAAAATACTTCTAAATCCAAATAGCTATAAACAAGTTAATGTTATAACTTCCTATTTAAAACAATCATTAGTATTGAGGATGGGGGACTCTTAATTAAATACTTGCAAAGCCAATACATACATTGTTCATGTAAAATACTATGTTTTTATATGTTAATTGTGTATTTCTACTGTTATATTGTTTAATTATTTATTTTTGTCACAAACTCTGTTCAGATGTTTATATGACAACAAAATTTGAATTGAATTGTTATTTGTGTTTGCTGGCAGAGCTAGTTAATCCGCACAAGCGGTCAAGCGTATTCCAATAATCCATTAACTTGTTCAAAAAATAGATCGAAAAGTACAATTGTTCAGGAACACTCCCCAAGTCAAGTCTCTTATCTTCAAAGAGGGGGGACCTGATCGTAACACTTGGCTAACGAAGATGCACAGGCACTTGGGGTCAGGATAATTTTTTTATGGAATAAAATGCCAATAAATGAGTTTACAGTGGTATTCACTCGTTATATTATATAATAAAGAGAAATTTATTATTTTTCTAGGATCAATATTTCACAATGAGACATGTCAGACAAATTACCAAACGCGTGAATACACACTGTAAACTCATTTATTGCATTTTATTCCATAAAAAATTATCCTGACCCCAAGTGCCTATGATTCAAACTTGAGTAACACAAAATTCTTGTCACAACAATGGACGCGTCTGTTTACTAATAGATGGACGAGGATATGTTAGTTTTATTATTATTGACTTTGATATGCAGTCGTGGTGATAAATTCCAATAGCGAACTGTATCAACGTCATTAATTGAATATTGATTGCCGAAACGGAATGACAGAAGAAAACCTCGAAATAAAACCGACTATATAGCGCACGTAGAGCTTTTTTTACTATTTATTCCTATTTTCCGAATTCTGAATCAATGAAGCAAGAAATTAAGTTGCTGCTAACAAAATTTCATTTTCAATTTCAAATAAAGCACAATTTTTCAAAACAACAATTTGAAAAAATGTTTCCTGATATCGCGGAAATCTTTTTTACTTTACATATTAATAATGTTGCTGTCTTTAAATTTGTCGAATGACTACCAAGTGGTTTCTTCTTTTCCTTTTTTCTTGTTTCTTTGGCGAATCGACTGATTAATTGTCAAATGACTTTTGCGGATTATGTCGGGTCAAGAACCTATAATCAATTATACTAGTCCCAGATCGGGTTCCAAAAATTTTGTGACGTTTAGAAATAGCCAATCATATTCATATTTGACATTGTGATTTATTTCTAGAAATCGATTATTATTTTTTTGTAAATATTCAGTGGCTAAGTATCAATGATTGTATGGACATTAAATAAACTATTGTGAATGGTGTATTTTATGCCAATTAATAAAAATTTTTAAATAGTCTTTAGTGAATATCCACATTGAGCTGTATATTTACCTCGGACTAAGTCCTCAGTCAAATATACATCTTTGTCAATAATAATTGTATTGACCAATAAAAAGGCTGTATTTGTATACTATCAAATATTAATTCATTTTTTAATTAATCAAGAATTCAAGGATTGTTGAATTGAGCGATATTAGGTTATGTCGCTGACTGTTGCGGGGCAGCAAAAATGTCTTTCAATCAAAGTGCAGACTGCACCGAAGGAAAGGTTGCTTCGGAAGAAGATTCCTGCCTCATGTTTGACAGCCAATAAAACAAACCAATGTAAAATAAATCAGGTAAATTTAGAAACATATTAGATATAAATTTAAAAGACTAGAAAAAAAACTTTGCAATCCTCATAATTGATAGCCCCAGGTCCCCTATGTCTTGAATGGCAATGTCCAGGGCTTTGCTGTTGGAAACTCCAAAAATCGTTTTGCTCAAACTGTAAATATCAGGTGCACAATTCCACCATATGACAAAGAATTCTGCAAAAGTCTCATCAAATCCCACTCAGTGGTGCAAGTAGTTGTGGATAAGAGATATGTATCCCCTACATCAAAGAATGGCAAGTCAATGTTTGCTATGGAAAATCCTAAATGTCATTCCAATCAAAATATAAAATATCAGGTGTACAATAGCACTATGTGACAAAGATTCCATCAAAATCCATTCAGTGCAACAATACAATTGAAGATGCTTCTATCATAACTTTTATAAATATGTTAATAAATAAGACAAAATTGCTGCTGCCCATTTCAGACATAAAAATCGCACCTGTTATATGGTTGGAATATAACTTGCATTAAATACATGTACATATACGAAAGTATGTTAATGTCTCCCTATAAATGTAAGTGATGGCATAAGCTTCTAAAATATTCAAAACTAAAATAATTTATTTCTGTAATACTCCAGGTCTTCAGTTGCCGAGTGGTTAAGGTAGTATTCATCTACTATTGATCGAATGCCTGTCAGCACTTGTTTGAATCTTACTGCTGCCATGGTGTGCTCAACTTCAATCTTGATTGACAATTATTAAAAAGACTCCTACACTCTGGCTTTCTCCTTCAATAAAAACAGGACGCCCAAATATAGTTGAAAAATTACTGAAAGTGGTATTAAACAATTACAACACAGAGATCTGCGCAAATCAATTTACATGTGCTTTCGCATGATACTGGGTCGATTTTGTTATATCGAGTCCCACACACTGTAACAAGATCGACCCAGTATTATTCAAAAGCGCATGTAAATCAATTTTTATAAATCCCCGGGAATCAAACAAACAAAAAATTGTAAGATTGATTGATTGATCGATTGGATGTCTGCTTTACGTCCAGTGAGCAGTATTTCAGCTATATTCAGGACGGGAACAAGTTAACAAACAATAAATCAACGGAAAATGGGGGTGGAATGGGTCACAGGAATACAATTTTGACTGCCACTGGAAAAGTATGGCGTTTTGGGTAGGGGCGGAAAATTTAGCCTTTTGTAGCGGCTACAATGAGCCTACTCTTTTTCGAAATCTACAAAAGGGGTCTTTATCGTGCAAGGAGCGTGGCACTCTCCAAACACGTTACCCACTACGGTCCGCGGTCAGGCTTTCCGTATTATGCCCTGACAACCCCCCAACGAGAGGGTCTCCCCTATCCGCCACCCGGGGACGCGCTGGACTGCTCTGTGGGTCGAGCACTGGGAACCCTCCCAGTATGGTCCCAGAAAAAATTGTAAGACTGTATGAGGCAACATATATCTTTATAATCAGAATGTATGTCAACTAATTTGTTTTAAATTTAAAGTGTGTTAATAGCTTATACTAAAAGACACAATAGAAAGGAGTGCTTTTCTGCTTGCATTTTTTAAAATTAATATTCAACGATATTGTAACTTTTTATTACAAAAATCCAATAAAAAATTTCCACTGTACATATTCCATACTATGCTTATTGTTTACATGTACTTGACTTTTGCTACGCCAGCTTTCGTGTCGTTCTATGGCATTTGCGCCTAAACCGCAAACGACATTACCCCAAGGTTTTCAAATAGCCAATAATCGCTTGCTCCAAGTTACACCCATTCTAATTTTGGTCAAAATTAACCTTGGAAAATCGCTCTATCAAATTAAAACACAGCATTTCAAAACGCTGAACAAATGTTAAAAAATAATTGCTGATTTCAATTTCGCGGCAGCTTTTTGGATATACATAAGGAAAATAAGATCGACCATACGCGCTAAGAGGTTTTATTTGTCACTCAAAAAACTTCTGTTAAACACACTGATTAACCTTGGAAAATCGCTCTATCAAATTGAAACACAGCATTTCAAAACGCTGAACAAATGTTAAAAAATAATTGCTGATTTCAATTTGCAGCTTTTTGGATATACATAAGGAAAATAAGATCGACCATACGCGCTAAGAGGTTTTATTTGTCACTCAAAAAACTTCTGCTAAAACACACTGATTAACCTTGGAAAATCGCTCTATCAAATTAAAACACAGCATTTCAAAACGCTGAACAAATGTTAAAAAATAATTGCTGATTTCAATTTGCAGCTTTTTGGATATACATAAGGAAAATAAGATCGACCATACGCGCTAAGAGGTTTTATTTGTCACTCAAAAAACTTCTGCTAAAACACACTGACTTGATCACATCTTCCTTTGTTTTAAGGAACACATAAAATGAAGAAAAATATATCGTTTTGACTTTCGTTAAATTAGATACTTAAAGCATAAAAATGCAACATCGTCTGAAACGACGGCAATTTCGTGAGGTAAACATACACGGAAAATTTGTACGTTTTTTTGGCTTGTTACGATGGGTGGTGACCAATTTCGACTCGTGTAACGAGAAATATTAATGGTTCAGCATGAATTACCAATTATAAAAATTAATGAAAAGGACCGGAAACAAATTGTGTCAGCTTTTACTGTGGAATAATGTAGCGGCATGGTGAGTGCAATTGATCACCGATGTCGAATAATCCATTTACTATTCTTGTGTCACAAACACCAAAATATCTTTGTCAATACATTTTTATTAGTTAGAAATTGTTTTTTTTTTAATTTAACTACTTGTATTTTATTTACGAAACTTCTACATGCCATTCTCCCAACCTTAAAAATTTTTATAGATGGCGCCGCTCTGCAAAATCTGTAGATCGACTAAGCACACACTTTGTGTTGATTTTCATTTAATTAAACACGTAAAAAATAGAATGCAAAATCGTATGAAACGACGACCACACGATCGCACAAATTAATCATTAAATCACTTCAATCATAATAACGTCGTCAAATATTATTAGACTGTCAGTACTACATTTGTCGGTTCAGTGAACAGCTATCGCGAGGATTGCCAAATATCGCGTTGATTTCCAAAACCAGTAGTTTCTATGTAGTTTCTATGTATCAGAGCGTTAGCAAGGGGAAAGTTTGCTACGCAACCTTCCCAATTAGTCTATTCCATATCCCTAACTAATTCATTGTATAATAATATGTTCTCGTCCTGAATATATATACCACATCCGAACGTGAAACAGTTCAATCAATAGTGTGACGATAAGTCGTGTTGTGACTTGCAACGCCTGTGTTGACACGCAGTTAATCAATAGTTGATGTCACTACTTACCTAACGCGTATGTCCAAAAACCGGAGACATTATTATTTGTCTCTGCTAAAACTTGTTTATATCTTCTTGCTCTCACGTACTTCGCTTTTTATAAATTTATAAGTTTATAAATATTTGTCTTCACATAAAAAAATCTGCTTTTTTATATTAAAATATTATATTATTTCTTGATATCATCAATATAATCTCTGATATCACCATCTCTCCGGGTACTCCGGCTTCCTACCCCAATAAAAACTGGACGCCATGAAATAGCTGAAAATTTGCTGAAAGTGGCGTTAAACATTATTCAAACAAACAACCAAATTCAAATTCCATTTGTCTGAAAATATAACAAAACCTCGATAGTAATCTTTTATTTTTAGAAAATCAATTAAAAATTAGATGTTTGATATTACAATGATTACACGATAGAATTTTTTACATCAAGAAATCCGACGATTTTCGTATGCATGTACTAGGAAATTAATTTCTTATATCAAGCACTCGTATAACTGATCTAAAAAATATATGTAAAATATCAGATCGATTTTCATAAATTTACAGAGTATTATAAAAATGGAATTTTTCAAGAAAATACTTCCTGATATCATGACAACCGGGATAAATAGTAAATAGGTAAAATCGAAACGACAAATAAAAATGAAAATTAAAACTAAAAATAAAAAATCAACAATAAAGATGGGCCCGAGCTTTCGGTCCAAAGACCTTCTTCGTGGCGAGAAAGAAGGGGACAAAAAAACACAACCGTATAGGACAAGGAAAGAGAGTAAACTAAATGACAAATGGCGGATAGCTGTGATTTGTCGCATACATAGACATAACCAGAAAAATTTCTTTTTTGTTGTACTTAACCTAACTAAAAGATGGCCTTGAACTTTCTAAATTACAGTCATTATTAGTTCCAAAAAAACAGAAGTGGACACTTATAAAAAAGTGTTTTTACATTCATCCCAAACAGATGTCTAGATCCCAGGAACTTAATAATCCTCTGTTCCAAAGATTGTCGTTGTTTTTCGCCCATGCTAGTTTCCATAAGAGCGGTGACACTTATGGACCGAAAGCTCGGGCCCTTCTTTATTGTTGATTTTTTATTTTAGTTTTAAATTTAAATTTAAATTTTATTTGTCGGTTCGATTTTAACTGTTAACCTTGTTGCGTACATGACCTTTATTGCTACTCTTATTCTTTATTTCGCCACCACACAACTTTCATTATTATTAAATAGTAAAGGCATAGAATCGAGTTGCACTAAGTTAAGGGGTTCGCTTTGAACAACTTTACTTCCAATAAAAATAATTTCACTTTACAGTCTATATATGTTCTGTTGTTTATTATGTGTTTTTTAAATAGCAAAATAGTATTTATTATTATACAGATTTCAACGCAAGACTGATTACATTAATGCAGACTGTAATTTGATCATAGCGTTTCCAATATCAGTAGTTAGTCTGTTCGTATGTATTCAGCGAGTCTCTACACTTTACTGTACTTGCACTGTGAAAAAAGATTTTTCTTTTTTCTCTAAATCTCAGATTTTTATCAATCGTAATGGGTTGTGGTGTCATTGCTTGATTAAACTGTGGTGGTTGTTTGGAAAAAAACACGTTAAAATAAAAAAAAAAATTTTCTCAACAATAATCATAGATATTGGGTACGTATGTCACGTGTCAAAACCTAAGGTGACCACTCGGAAGCCCATCGAGCGTGACCTTTCACGTTTTTTTAACGTCAGACAAAGACATGTAAAACGATGACGTGTTATACAATTTACATTATTATGTCTTATCGTTGTGATTTGATCAAGAAAACGTTGTTAGTTGTGGCAAATTCACAATACATTTTAACAATACAAGATGGCCCAACAAAAGTAGCTGAAATATATTGTTGTCGTGATTGTTGAATGTGTATTTATCACAATTTCATGCTTTAAAATCCCGTCTTACATATTACAAATTAAAAATAATCAATGATCGATTATAGCGTATTGGAATGGCAGATGTCATCGTAAGTTTATAAATCAATTGACTTAGCGGGAATATTATATACCAAGGGCAAGGTCACCGACGGTCTTACATTGCATACCCGTTTGCGTAGGGTTGACCTTTTTGATAGGGCGTCTTTTAATTTTTACAGGATATTTTTATGTTAATGCTAGACTTGACATTGTTCACTTTCCAACAAAGAGATCAACATGGTAATGAAAATTCGAGAGGTCGAATTCTGATTGTTAAACATTTACAAGACAAATAAAATATAACTTTACATAATAGTTATGCTACAAACAAACTATTAATTTACATTTAATTTATAATAACAACTAAGTTGCCATTTTTCGCCATATATAATCCTGTGATAAAACCACACATATTTGACCTAGTTTCTAGCAGAACGAGAAATGTGTGTCCAATGTACGTGACATGTGTACACACGTTTAAATAACCCAACACTATTATTTTAAGAGCTTACAGTGCGATTCTAGTTAACTATTATTAGTAAATTGCATGTGTTAAACTTATTTTAGTAAAATTTCTTGTATAATGAAACATTAATGCAACATTACATAAATACAGCATTTATTACCCTATTGATTGCCCCTCAGTTTATGTGATGACTCATTCAGTAGAAATGGCGCAGTTAAAAAACCTATTAATATCATAACATTGAAGGCATGTTAAATGCGATATTATTAGCGCGAATAGATTTTGACATACAATAAATGAATATTTCAATGGCAACGCCACGCATCGTGAATATAAACAACGCTATTAGCGTACTGTGCTCGTATGGACAATCGAAATAGCCTTGGTATGGTACGCTGGTAATGCCTTAAAATCATATACACACAAATGCAGAAATATACATATGCTTGTTGAAAACATTAAAGGAAAACCTTACTATTTTTAGTTTTTAAACAGCGTATTACACGGCAAGACTATTTAGTGGTACAAAAGTGTTTTGTGGAAGAAAAAGGGGGGGGGGGGGGCGGGGTTGCCGAGATTCGCACCAACTACGATATTGCAGGGTTAAATTGTGTTTTTATGATTTTTGAACGCTCTATATACGTGTTTGTCTTCGAATCTTAAACGACAGTATTTAAAAACTTTCCTAACGAGCTTTGCCGTATCGGTGAAAAGGGGGGTGGTTAAAACTATCTTTAAAAGTCTATGCAAACTACATCAAGGCCTACTTTCGGAATAAAGGCCCTAAGAAAAAAAAGGGACCAACTTTCAAGCAGACACTATTGGATTTATGACTAAATTTCATTGGTCAAAGATGTCATTTGCATATTGATAACTGCACATGCGCAACCAACTACAACAAGAAGCCATTTTGGACCTCGAAACCAACGAAAGCACATCTAAAACAGGAAAAATGAATAAAAATGCGTTTACAATAAAATGGTAAGTTATATGATTTACAATCATTTTGTATGATTATCTTTGAATCGTGGTGAACTCTTCTATATACCTCGGCTCGGCGTACTCTCGGGTTCTTTGTCGACGTCGGCGTACGTCATTATGGGCACATGATTACACGTTTTTTATTAGCATGTTTTGAACAGAGTAAAAATGTAACATACCGTGTCTAAAGAACAACACATTCATTTATAATTCAAGTGTTTAAAATACTCGTCTACTCGCTTTACAGATAACTGCCATTTTTCGTGTTTGTATTGTGAGGCGACCCCTACAAAAACACGGTCACGTGCTTTGAATGTTAAATTGAGGTAATCAAGGGGTTGATTATTATATTGGCTAAATGCCCATTTGTATTCAGCTGAAATTGCACAAACAATATTTTAATTTAATAGTGGGGAAAATAGTAATAAATTATGCACTTTTTTCGATTTTTTATATTGATTATTTATTTATATTATTGATTTTGATCTTTTAAATTAACTAAGTTTATGGTTAATAATTTGATGAGTGTTTTACAGTTTATCAAAAATGATAAAAACTTTTTCTGTACAAATATTTTTTTTGAGCCTATGTTTAATTTTATTTTAAATGTATATTGTATTTTGAATTTTTTTCCCAATTCACAAACAAAAATTAACTTGAAGAAATCAAAAATAACCTGGGTTATATAAACAAAACAGTAATTCTGTTATCTGATTTTTACAACAGCATGAAATTTGACGAATTACCACATGTCCACTTTATTCGGATCTCTTGTACTTGGTGATCACAATACTGGAATACCTAAAATTTTATTCCAGCATTGTTAAAATTGTCATTCTTCAAGCATCTGAAACATCTATTTGTTCAGTTTCATTTACTATGATGTCTTTAAAATACAGCAGAATATAGGATGCTGAATTAATAGAGTAAGTATGTTTTCGTTAAATAGCCACAAACATGGTGGGCAACCCTCAACTTGCTCGGAAAGAGGAAAGATAACTTGGTAAATCATAAAAAAATTTAATTTCCTGCCAGTAAAACAGAAATCAAATAACACCAAAAAATTTAAGGTTTCACTTAATAAGGAATTCTTTTTTTATTTTATAACAATAACTACAATCTAATTAAATTAGATACAGGGGGATAACAAGTACAAGTACCTAATTTTAATAAGTTAATTTGTATAATATACAGACAATATTTAAGAAATAGATTATTGCGAGCTGCCTTTATGGGAATTAGAACATGGTCAGACCTTATATTTGTCAATATTTTAGACCGAGCGATAACGAGGTATAAAATGAAGACAAATATAAGGTCTGACCATGTTCTAATTCTCATAAAGCCCGCTCGCAATAATCTATTTCGATTCTAATATGTCTAACAAATGTTTTAAAATTTCGATGCGGTTCTAAGAGGACGCTTTCAGTGGTAATATTGTTGTTTTGAAACTAATACGATATATCCCAAAACAGTATGTTAAAGCAAATAAAATTGACATAAACATATATTCTCGTCATTTTATTGAATGTACGTACCTTTTTAACAAAAATATTAAGAAATCTTAAGGAAATTGCATTGTTCCAGTTTGAAATTTTCAGTTCAGCGTAATATGACGTCGGAATTCTAATTGTGACGTCATATTAATTTGAATGTAGAATTGTTAAAAAAATAATGTATCGTGAGTAGTTTAAATCAATCATATAAATCTCAGAATTCAGACTTAAAATAACTAATTTATTAACAATAACAATAATTATGGATAACACATAACAAACGGCATTTGTAAGTTAGTTTTTACATTTTATATAATATATACACAAAACACGCAGTTTACGCATGTGCGAACTAAACTTATTGGAATTTTGACACGGCTTTGTCTACATAGCTAAAGCAGGATGTCATATTAGAATTGCAATTTAATGCTTTGTATTTTTGTTCAATTTCAAATGGTCTGTAGTTTAGTCTCCAACAAAAACTAAAGAAATAAAAAACTTTACTAATTTAAAAAACATAAATTTTAAATATACAAGACTAAATGATTTAATGCATTTTTGTGCATAACTGTGTTACGAGTCTCTTAATAACTGAAAATATTATTGAAATTAGGTTATTTATGTTACAGGATGATGAGTTAGTTGACACTGTTACATGCATTATTAATTCCTTTAAAAATTATGCATAACTTAAGAATTGTAAGAAATCTACTGCGAAAAGACATGTACTAGAACATCATGGACTTTTCCACAAATTACATGTTCATATTAAATGTCACAAACCTGTAATAATTATGGAACTTTAATTTACAAAAGTTATTTATTTCTGTATGTTATAAAGTTAAATGGGTTGTAAAGAATTGGATTGAAATCTGCTGCCATATTAATTGTTACATACTTTGAAGTGACACTCTCTATTCCAATAGTAAAAAGTGGTAGATAACTAAAATCTGATTTTTCCACATTCCATACTACCCTTCACATCTGATTAAATACTACTGAAAGATCTGAAATGAGATCCACGCTCCATACTACCATCCACATACATGTATGCTTAATCCTTCTTAAAGGTCTGGAATGAGATATTATTACCTGTAAATTCATTAGTTATAAAGAGAGAAATTCACTGAAGATGAAATTTTTTGTCAAATTATTGATGTATAAAAATTTAACAGCATATTTGTCACGTTATTTTGAGGACACTTATATCAACAAAACAAGGATTGCCAGTTTTTCATCAGAAGGTAAGGGGTTAATTTTCTGCAGGTACTCCTGATTCCTTCCCCAATAAAATGGTGTAAATGAAACTTTGCTGAAAGTTGCATTAAAACAAGATTTAAATTTTTCAACAGATTACTTGCATTCCAATGGGTACTAAGTGTGCTCTTTATGCATTGACCACCAGATTTTGTACTCCTAGAAAGCTGAAGGATAATTCCTTCAATGTCTACTAGGTAAAAAAGAAAAGACTTTGTTACGGACTTTTAAATGTATATACATATTTTATTATTAAGCAATTTCTGGGTTAGGTGACTATTTGCTTTCAATCAGCCCTAGTGAGATTAAAATTTTAAACAACATACATTTAGATACATTTGTTGGCCACTTTCCTAGACCTTCTTTTGTAATTAGATTATATAGAGAACTAAACTCTTTGACAAACATTATGCTTTTAACTTTTTAATTATGAACGCTCCGTTTCATGAATAGAAAATTTCAGCATCACCTGCATATTGCTTATCTTTAACATTTCATAGATTATGGTAGAACTTGCTATTGGTTGTCTGATTTGATAGACTGAAACCTGCTGTTGACTTCAAGGTTTTGTACATTAGTAGATGAAAAAACTTAATGGCCATTTTCTACAAATAAATTTATCATCATGGGAAATTTCTACCTGGGATAAGTTGACATTTTAATTTACACATTGGAAGCATTTCTTTCCTGTATTGGACATGACAATTAGCAAGTCAGGTACTGCATACACTTTCAGAGTAGCTGTGTGAGAATGCATAATTTTTTAAGGGTTAATTAAGGTTATTGCTCACTGTTTTGTGTTGTGTCTTTTTGTATGAATCACAATTGGTAAATGCCCACCAACTTTTGGCACTTACTGGTTGGTTGGTTTCCTTGCTACTGTTGATTATGTGATGCAGATTCGTGTTTATACTAATATATTGAAGATCATACAATTGATAAGTTTATATGTTAGGTACTAACTAATGTACATTTAGAAATCTGGTGTGTGTTTTTATATAACTACAAAGATTATCTAAAACTGTATTAACTAATTTCCAGCTAAACTGTTTAAATGATTATAACCTGTAAGATTTTAAGTAAAATCTTCTTAGATTTCAAATTAAATACCAGTACATGTAGTATACTTTCTTAGTTTCCTGGATGTTGCTTTGATGTTAAGCAATCATTAGTGTTGATTTGTTACATATGCTTGAATGTACAGAATATATTTATCAACATATATCAAGTAAACAATGTTTTCAATAAGTTTATTCATTTGCCATAAACAGCATTTTTACAAGTAAATAACCTTCCTTGTTTAATCAATGCTTACAGTAATACCAAATAGGTCATAAATATACATACTGCATAACCTATTGGATTTGAAGAATTTTTGTTGCGTTTTTAACATTTAAACCTGTTATGTTATCATTCATTTACAAGATGTGTTATGATGTCATTCATTTACAAGATAAAGCTGACAAGTTTTCACCCTGTCATAACCTCAGTGCCGACTTTAAAATAGCCTTCAATAAACTCAACACGAGACAGTTTTTATACACCTTAAGTAACCGAATTTTAGTGATAAAACGGTTTTTAGTGGTAAAAACAAATTCTCAAATGAATTTTCTAAAACTGAAAGTAATTTTAGTAACGATATACCAATATGGAAATGTATAAAGGTATTTATAACTGTACATATTAAGACTGATATATAGCAGCAGACGTTAACATCAAGTGAGCAATATTTTTGCTATTCATATAAAAATTAAAGAGCGAGTTAAGTGGTCATTGCCTCATCCCTTCACAATAGGGTAGGACAGTTATACAAAATTTAGAATGTGACAAAGAGTCAGTTAATTAAATTTTACGGCCACTTCCACAAGGACCTTTACAAATCGATTTACTTGCGCTTTCGAATGATATTGGGCCGATTTTGTTATAGTGTGGGACAAAATCGACCGAGTCGATTTGTACATTTCCCTGTGATCACTTCTGATTACTTTCATTCTACCATCAGTACGTGGCAATCTAACTGTTCGATGATTTTATGTCCGCAACTAACTCAAACTCGTTAAAATTAAATCTTTCACTTTGTTTCCTTCTTTTTTTCTATGGTCGTACACAACTTGCTCGATCCAATTAAACTAATTAAAATTAAATCTTTCACTTTGTTTTCTTCTTTTTGCTATATGGTCTTACGCAACTAACTTAATCCAATTAAACTAATTAAAATTAACTCTTACACTTGTTTCCTTCTTTTTGTTACTGTCGTAGTCGCTGCTTTCATGCAGCGGCAATAACAAAAAGGGAGAGGGGGGATAAGGTGAAAGATATAATAATTTTAATTGGATTGCAACTAGCGCTATGCTTACAATGAATAGATATTCAGATTCAAATTCTGTATTTTCCAGTCACTGGCCCGTCACAAGCAAATGAATTTAACACAATACACATTAAAGAGGGGGCCTCGGTTGCCGAGTGGTAATGGCAGTTTGGATACTATTGATCACGTGCTCTGTCCACGCTGAGATTGCGGGTTCGAGTCTCACTGCGGGCTGGGTGCACTTGATTGCAATCTTTATTGACAAGGATTGCTAGTTTTTCCACTCGAAGGTCGGGGTTTTCTCCATGCACTCTGGCTTCCTTCCCCAATAAAAACTGGACGCCATAATATAGCTGAAAATTGCTGAAAGTGGGTTTAAACACAATTAAACAAACAAACACATCAAAGAGAGAAAAATTGCTTGATTATATAAAAACCTTGTTATTTATCTTTTGTTCTATTTTTCATGTTGTCTAGTCTAAAATGGAAAACGATGCAAAAAGCAAATAAATGAAATACTATCTTTTTGTAGTCGGAAGTTCATTTTAAGTATATTTACCTTGTTTCTCAATATTTAACGGCTCACCTACTGATCAACATCATATGACAAAAAACTAACATTGACAAATCAGATGATTAATTAACGCCTAAAAAGAAAAGCATGTAGTCTGGTAATTTTCACTAAATCTACACGAGTTTTTATTATTTTTTTGGTTATTCATTAGAAATAAATATGTAATTATAAAACAAAATGAAAATGTTAAAAACTTTTGTGAAGTTGACGAGTTTGATGTGGAGGAAGCTAAAGGCTACCAGCATACAGAGACACATTTGCAATTTTTGATGTGGTATACTCCATAAAATACCCGAAACAGCGCTCACACTCAGCTTAATATTTTAAAGTAAATGCATGGGTGATTTAAGGCGGAAGTTTTACTTTTAATTAAAATTTGTATTATTTTAAATCAAAAATATATTATTTATTGATGGGCAATTCAAGAAATAAATTATGTGTGGCCACGTCTGAATCCGCCCAATTTGTTCACATTGGAACATGGAAAAATACAGCTGTAAGATGTCACATACATAACAAGAGAAGATATGGTTGAACCATATCGGGGAAACTCAATTAAAGTAAATGGAGGATTAAAACAGGAACCCATTTTGTATCGTAATATGAGAGATTATTAAAATACAAATACAAATATAAATAATTTTATTGGCTCAAACTCATATACAATAAATAGTGTAATGGAAAATAATATATAACATCACATGTAATGTAACGTAAATTACCGTTACATACATTAACATTACGTACATTATATGTTACGTACAATAAAGGCACTTCATTTTAAATTATTTTGCCTTTAGGTGCTAAATATAAGTAATATATTAATGATGTTCTGAAGTGCTTTTCAATGTATTTTAGGGGGGCCTCGGTGGCCGAGTGGTCAAGGTAGTTCGTCTACTATTGATCACGTGGTCTGTCAACACTGAGATTGCGGGTTCGATTCTCACTGCAGGCAGGGTGTACTCGACTCCAATCTTAATTGACAAGGATTGCCAGTTTTCCTACCGCAGGTCGGGGGTTCTCTCCGGGTACTCCGGCTTCCTCCCCCAATAAAAACTGGACGCCATGATATAGCTGAAAAATTGCTGAAAGTGGCGTTAAACACCATCAAACAAACAAACAAACAATGTATTTTAGCAGTTATGACACATTATTTAAATGTCTTAAGTGTTTTAGCGCTCACAAACGGTGTTACGGACCTTAATTTCTTAAACGTGACGCAATAAATTTCGCTGTTTTATTCGTTGCTGACAACAATTTAAATGAAACATAGATAAGCATTTGTTATGATGATAATTGGATTTCAACTTGATCTAAAACCAATAAAAGAACGTCAATAAACGTGTATTGGTCATGCTTTATAGAGAAAATAGATTGATTGTTTGATAAAGGTCATCAACAGTTTATATTGTTGAAAATAATTGTAGAAGTTAATAATCTCATCAATTGTTTTGCAAAATAAGACTCTTAATTCTTCTAATTGTTTTTTTTTTTTAATTTTAAATTCTGAAAATTTTATAAAGTTCTTAGCAATCGGTTTATGCACATGAATGCTAGTTTGACGTTTAAAATACATTTAATTGCAAATCTTTTAAAACAATTGTAATTACAGTAAAATTAAATCAATAAAAATTGTAACTTGTCGGTATGTTTTCTTTGATTTTCCGAGGACGCGATAACTGCCGATCTTACATTCACATTTTCCCCCACAGAACCACTTGACTATGGTCAATGTATTTTTATTGGTAAACAATATATATATGTTCTTCGAAAACTTTGCTTTTTTTATTACAGTACTCTTCTCAAAGTTGAGATATTATAATCAAGATGATTATTTCTTGCCTTTCACAATCGTCTATATTTGCATCCCTTTCAGGGGCGTAGCTGCCTATACGCGAGTACGCGGCTGAATCCACATTATTTTAAGAACAATATTGCAATCTATCCCTGTAATCAATAAACTGTCCATTTCAGTTCTAAATAAACCACTTTAGAATTCTCCAAATTGCACCATTGTTTTCAAAAATATTCCGGGGTGCATACCCGGACCCCACTAGTTCTTTGTGAATCCACATTGTAACTAGTCTAGCTACGCCCCTGCCTTTACAGCATATGATAAAATTTTAAATAAAACAAATTGAAAAAAAAACTATTAAACCAAATGGGATACACCTATAACATATAAATCGAACATCTCTGGATATGGGTTTAACGCATACCTTTTCTTGTTATATAATTAAATTCAGATGAGAGCAGATTTAATGTGCATTTATGATAATAGTACGAAATGTTTATTTGTTCAACACATTTACAACACGTGATTTACAATAAATGGTTATGACACATAATCACGTGCACATAATGTAATGAATACAACACTAGCCAGCTTGATCGCGTACGAATATATGAACAGAATTATATTTTTATTCAAATGCAAAGAACAAAATTATTACATTTCGCACTACAAAACATACTGTTTTTCACCTGAAAAATAGTCAAAACAATATTACAGATAGAAAGTACTTACTTCGGTAAATGCAAACATCGAACTAATTATCGCGCAAATAGCTCAGTAAACCGTACCTGAAATTAGTTATAACGCCACGTGTGATACAATGCAATGATTTGAGTTATGAAAATTTGTGTAAGAAAAACTAGTGCAGATAAACACCTGGAAAATCGTTCATACATGTATATGTGTCATTCTTGCTTGCAAGAAAAATAATATAGCACTGAATTTGCCTTAAGTGTTATTAATTTATATTTGGATATTTGTCGAAATTATGTTGTTTTAATATTTAAAAATGTCTTCGATTAAAATATTTCCCAGTTATGTAAAATCTTTCAATGGCCATTTCTTTTCTTGATCGACATATTTTAACCATCCAATCAGAAATTAGGACAACGAGAATTAAAAAAAAAACCTTGTGTTCTGAGAATGTAATAATATATTTCTTGAAAATTTTGAGATTTCGAATTATGAATACAGTTATTGTAACCGGATTTAGGGCTTTTTCCACATTGAAATTTGCTTTTACGTGTGGTTGTGTCTCGACAAGCATTATTAAATATAAATTTTATCACGTTTGAGATTGTCCCTCAATTATGAAGGCAACAATTTCTGATATACACATGCGTGAAGCAAGCCAATGAAATCACAGCATATCATCTTGCTGGGACTGGGATCACAGCTGAAGTATCACATGGTTCAATGCGTGGTTATGTTGTCTCGTGCAACACGCTTCTCGAAAATATTAGTTATTGGTCGTCACATTCAAAACACAAAAAGGAAAAAGCAAACAAAATAAAAAACAAAAACCAAATCTTAAATAATGATTTTACCTGAACAGTGATCTGAGGTCAAGTAACTCGTAAAATGTTTTCTGTGGAAATGTTTGTTGTCATAAGTCTACGAGCTAGTAAGTCGATAATGTACTATGTCATTATGACATAGTACAAATTTTATTATGAACCTATAACAGTCACGTCTTTGGTAGTATTTTAAAGCGCTCGAATTTGTTCTATAGGTAACATTAATTTGCCCTTAATTGGGGTGGACAAGAACCCAACTGTAATGATTTCGTGTTGCAATAACTGGCTTCCTTAAATACCCCAAATGTGCATTTTAATTATGAAAACAGCGACAAATGTGAATAAGGTTATTGATCATTTTGATCAGTCAAGTGTTGAAATAAATAAAGTTGCTCCCTTTAGAAACCTCCGTGTTCGTGTGCAATATTAGTGTATATTGTGTACACTTGGATCAATAATCACGTGATAATATGATTATCTTATCAAAAGGGGCGACAACCGAAAATGTGGAATCCACCAAGGCAGAAAACAATTCATTTATATATTTTTTAAAAAGTATGGTTTACAAGCACACTGTCGCTGCCCTAAAATACAATTTAATATTTTAATCAAAATAAAGCAAGGTCTGGTCATAGAGAGGGGTTTAAAAAACATTTACTCGTGGTTAGTATGTTATTAACGTTGTGCAAGGAACACGGACTCGTTTTAAATATGTAACTATGTTTTTTTACAGGTCCAGAACATTTAGAGAGTCGGTAAGAAGGTAAGTCATGGCAACGCAAGGTCGTTTTATCTGCTATCTGGGCATTTTTGCCAGGACTATAAAAGTAATGTTAATAATTTATTGTATAAAAATAAAAGTATAAGATACCGCTTTAATCAATCACGACATATTAGGATTTAAAGAAAAAAAGCTACAGATTACGCACTTATTTGTTCCTTGTCTCTTATAGATACCTTGAATATTCAGTTATGTGATGGGAGACAACTCTTGCGAAGATTGACGTCAATGCGTCATCTCGTTGGTATTAATAACCATTCACCTTGAGCTCTTATGGAAATCCTTTATAGTTTGTCGCATACTTGACATGTTGAGTTTCTGAAGTGAACAGTGGTGTTGCCTCTTTTTTTATATACAACATATTTATTGACGATGTTATCGAGTCCGTCTTTCGGCATTGTTGTTTTTCTTATTACTATGAATATGTCTCAATTCAAACAAATAGACACTGAAATAAGTTTAAGCTGACCATTCTCGTTTGCGGACGAATTTCTTATTCGGAATTAGTGAATCCAAGAATCTAAGTAAGAGAATCCTCTTCCGTCAAACTAATTTTGACCGGTTTGCACGAAAACCCCGGTTATAGTTTGGTGAAGTCGGAAAATTGGGTTTCTTTTTTATATAATTCACTCTAATGTTTTCAACCAGATCTTTGAAACTTAATAGAAAGATTGCACATGTATTTAAAGTTGTGCATCTGCTAATCAGCTATTATGGAATTGTTTGAGGATTTTTATCAGACGTGGGAACTCGGTCATTTTTTAAAAACATTTGCAGAAGACGGTACATATTTTGTGTAATCAATTCCTACAGTTTTCAACCCAGATCTCTGAAACTTAACAGAAAAGTTGCAATAAAGTTGTTAAGGAATTGCTCGAGGAATTTTTTTGCTAACGTTCTGGTCTGGAAAACTTAGTCATTTGTAAGCAAATTTTACCTAATTGGGTACATATTTTGTGTAAATAACTCCTTATACAGTTTCCAACCCAGATCCCTGAAACTTCACAGAAAGATTGCATGCATATTGATGTTGTGCAAAGGATGTTATGAAATTTTTCTGAAAATATTTTCTAGCAATAGAACTTGACCATTTTTAGCACACTTTATACATGATGGTTCTGTTTTTGTGAAATCAACTCTTGACATTTTTCGACACCGACCCAAAACCTTTTTCCAATAAATGGTAAATAATTCACCATTTATTGGGGCACTTGCTTTGCAACCCGGCCACTTAAGACTTTTGCGATTTTTTTAGAACGCTCCCGTCCAAGTAAAAAAAAAAATAAAACGTTGGACGGCACAGGATTCTCGGACTATGAGAATACCAGATGGACGCTTCTTATCTTAAGGTCATATTAGCTAGCCAAGATCGGATCGCAACTCTTGCCTAGCGACGATTATGAAAGGGAGGGGTACATTATAGATTACAAGGAAACAATAAAAGTGTTATGTGGGATTATTGAACGGTGAATTTTATTAATTTGTTCATTGATTTACATCGAAGTTACAATATCATCGAACTTTTATCGGACTTGAATTGAAGATAACGTTGGTGAAAGTATTCAATAGCTAGCATTGACTTTGTCTCACATTGAATTTTAGTGTTAAAATTATTTCTTAAAAAATACGACTTTAACAAAACTGTTAACAGCAAAAACTAGTGGTCTACTCAGTTATAACAAACTCTTTATAATGAATATTAACATAAAAAGTTTTAATCGGTAGATTATTCTGTTCCTAAAAAGGGTTTGTTGCTAGTTTTCTCCCCTCCCAAGTTGACTTCCTAGTTCACGTTTGTTCCATCATTAACATTGACATCACACATTGTGGGTATGCAATCGAAAGTTTGGTTGGTTGCTTCTTGGATTAGGAAGAAAGTTAGACTGATTGTGACTGCGTGAAGGTTGTTCTTGACTTGAACCTTAATTTGTCAGGATTGCCGATTAAATTTTTGAAGGTTGGGGGTTTTCCCTGGATGCGCCGGCAATTTAATTACAATTAAGTCATTCACTTGTTCCTCTTTTTGTCATTGTCTTGCCGTGAAAGATCTAACAACATGCGGTTGAAGGTAATCTCAGAATGAACTTTGTATTGACTAATTAAAAATTGGCTTTACCATTTTTAGCTCACCTGACCCAAAGGGTCATGTGAGCTATTGTTATCACTTTGCGTCCGTCGGCGTCGTCGTCGTCGTCGGCGTCTGTAAACTTTTTACATTTTAATCTTCTTCTCTGAAACCACTTGGCCAATTGAAACCAAACTTGGCCATAATGTTCATTGGATGGACCTTTTCAAAGTTTGTGTTTTTTATTTTGATTGGTAAACCAATATGGCCGCCACCTCAAGACTTAGTTTAACATAGGGCCCTATGGGAAAAAAGTTTAAAAGGGCTTCTTCTCTGAAACCGTTTAACCAATCAAAACAAAACTTACTAGCAATATTGTTTGGATGGTCCTCTATAATGTTTGTGTTTTTGATGGGAATTGGAAATTCAAAATGGCGGCCACCGCAGGACTTGGTTTAACATTCGACCCTATGAGAAAAAGTTTAAAAGGGCTTCTTCTCTGAAACCGTTTAACCAATCAAAACAAAACTTACTAGCAATACTCTTTAGATGGTCCTCTATAAAGTTTATGTTTTTTATGGCAATTTTAAATTCAAAATGGCCGCTACCTCAGGACTTAGTTTAACATAGGACCTTATGGGAAAAAGTTTTTGAAGGCTTTTTCTCTGAAACCGGTTAATAAATGGAAACAAAAACTTACTAGCAATATTGTTTGGATGGTCCTCTATAAAGTTTATGTTTTTTTATGGCAATTGAAAATTCAAAATGGCCGCTACCGCAGGACTTAGTTTAACATGGGACCCTATGGGAAAAAGTTTTTAAATGCTTTTTCTCTGAAACCGGTTAATCAATGGAAACAAAAACTTACTAGCAATATTGTTTGGATGGTCCTCTATAAAGTTTATGTTTTTTTTGGCAATTGGAAATTCAAAATGGCCGCTACCGCAGGACTTAGTTTAACATAGGACCCTAGGGAAAAAGCTTTTAAAGGCTTGTTCTCTTAAGGATGATCGCTTGTCAATTTTTGAGAGATTTCTGTCAAATTTTCAGAATCCTCTAGATTTTACCATTAAAATAGGGATAATTTTTTTGCCCAGCAACCCCCTATTTTCTTTTTATAATAGGGTTTATTGGGTCATTTAAAGCTAATTTACAAAGTTTTATAAATTTCGTGTAATTTTTTCATGGGTTTTTACACTAAAACATATCCAATGCTAAACCTATGAAAAAGTCAAGAGAAAGCTTTTTCCCGCCAAATTTTGGATGCTTATTATCTCGAAAAAGGGTTCAGCAACCTGTGAATTTTTTAAGCTTATTTTGTACCTTTAACTATGGTCTATTTATCAAATATATAAATTTAGATACCTTGTTATTTTCAACATGACCAGCGAACATCCTTAAACCGGTTAATCCATCGAAACAAAAAATTACTAGCAATATTGTTTGGATGGTCCTCTATAAAGTTTATGTTTTTTATGGCAATTGGAAATTCAAAATGGCCGCCACCGCCGCAGGACTTAGTTTAACATAGGACCCAATGGCAAATAAAAAAAATCTTCTCTATACAACGGGTTAACCAATGAAACAAAGCTTTCTAGTAATATTGTTTGGATGGTCCTATTTAAAGTTTATTGAAAATTACAGCACTTACTTTAACATCAGGGAAATGCCATCTTCATTGCCTATAAAATCAGGTGAGCGATACAGGCTCTTAAGAGCCTCTGGTTTAGTGTTGGGAGTACTTTATCTCTCTGACATTTAACAGAACGAACCATTGTACCATTGTTTTCTACAAGTACACACGTATAAGTAAAAGATTACATTTAATTGGTCATTATGGGGTGTAGTTCCAAAATGTTTCATATTTATATCAAAAGGTCTTGTTAGATCTTCCACGAAAATAACAGAAATGGATGGGTGGAAAGTGAAAAATTTTATTTTAATAATCTAATAATACTCCAGCTTCATAACATCGCTTAATTTGCACGCAATGATATAGGTGAAATATTGCTGAACGTGGCCTTAAACCAAAAACAAACAGCACACAAACTTTGTTCAAAACAAACAAGATGAAGTACCAGTAAAACATATATGAAAGAATCTCAAGCACTGTAAAGTGGAGTTTTTTCTTATGATTTTTTGTTTTAATCTAATTTCAGATGTTTACCTAAATAATTATCAGTGCTTCAGTTAGTCATCTACAATTTATTACCCTGGTGTCAACAATGAGGTTGCGAGTTTGAGCCTAACCTCGGGCAGGTTTGCTAGACTCCAACTTAAATTAGCATAGATTGTTAATTTCCCCGAAGGTCGGTAGTTTTCACTAGGTACTCATACCCTTAAAAACTTCAACATTAAACGGGAATATTTGTAGCGCTCGCCACTTTCGCAAAGAAACGAAAACAAATATCGTAAACTAAGTGCTTAATTCATTTGCAACAAAAAATATCGTTTTCTTGTTCAAATTTTCTGGATCGATAATTTTTTCCCCTTTTTCTGGCCATATATCTCCACAAATGATTTATGGTCAAATTCCTGTCATAATGACATTTACTTTTTTGTAAAAATAATTCACAATACTAGTATTTACGTACAGAAGTAATTATGGCGAAAATGTTACTTTCGCGTGTTATTAGTAAATGACTTGGCCTTGTACTTCGCAGTCGATTCCTGTCATAATGACAATTATATTTTCTTTTTTGTAAAAAATAATTCACAATACTAGTATTTACGTAGAAAAGTAATTGTGTTAAACCCTTTTCCACAGGAAAAAATCCAGCTCATAAAATGTAGACAGAAACATGTTAACATATACTACTGTTTTGTTTGAATGTTTTATTACGTATATGTACATTTATCCAAACGCAAAATCTCACGCGAGGGTGACCTTACCATGCGATCCAACGGGTACCGGTTGACCCAGCGGAATATCACATGTCACGTGACAGCGTCTAAGCTAATCAAAATACAGATTTCTATATGAGTATATAATATTAGTAAGTATGACTTGGCCTTGTACTTTGCAGTCAATATACTCTGGCAGTATGAGTATATAATATTAGTAAGTATGACTTGGCCTTGTACTTTGTAGTCAATATACTCTGGCAACCAATCATCACAAGATCTTAATTATGCATTCATGGTGTGTTGGAAAAAGTTAGTTAACATTATTGTGTGAAGATGTGGGTGTAAAAAGTAGGTCTGGATACATTATGAAGTTTTAACCTCTCAGTGCGGTTGATAAATCATACCTGTTTGAAACTTTGAACAGCAGAGATACTATTTTGGCGTTTTAAATAAATCGTCCTTAACACAACTACTCATGCACATTGTATGTATACATCTTCCAGTGACATCTTCGTCCATCATAAAGAACAATCGATGTTTTAAAAATGAATATTGTATGTCTGCAACCTAATTACCTGTCAGTCTGTAGCTTCTGTTCATGTATGTTTCTTTTATTTGTAGTGCAGCTGGTATGGTATAGAATTACGGATTGAAATTATAAGTTCAGGTATGTAACATGTCTACGTTTCTGGTTTGATGTTGAAAACTCGTCATGATTCAAAACCGAATGGTTTAAATTCTGACAAAGTACGTCTTTTTGGCACATTTGAAGAAAATGAATGAAAAATTGTGTTCTTTCGGCTTCGTTTTTCGTATGAACTTCATTTCGGCTGTTACTATTTAACTTTTTTTCCTAGTTATCTGACTAAAATAGTTCTTTTAATATCCTGTAGCAACATGTGGGGCCTCGGTTGCAGCATGGTTAAGGTAAAAAGTCTTGTACGATAGATCATTTGGCGGCCTGTCAACACTTACGGTGTCAGTTCCAGCCTTACTGCGTTCGGGATGTGGTCCACTCTTAACGTAATTGACAAGGATTGCACGTTTTCCTCCCCGACGGTCGGAGTTGCAACCGGGTAATCCGGCTTCCTTCCGAATAAAAAAAATGAGTGCCGCGATACAGTAAAAAAATAACCAAACATAAACATCAACATGAAAATCTATCACATGACTTAGACTATTAAACTTAAGGATTAAATTTACATATAATAATAATTTGATTCATCAACTAAACAAGGTCCTCAGTGGCCGAGTGGTTAAGGTAGTTCGTCTACTATTGATCACATGGTCTGTCAACACTGAGATTGTGATTTCGATTCTCACTGCAGGCAGGGTGTACTCGACTTCAATCTTTATTTACAAGGATTGCCAGTTTTCCTACTGCAGGTCAAGGTTTCCCCTGGTACTCCGGCTTCCTCCCCCATTAAAAACTGGACGTTATGATACAGCTGAAAAATTGCTGAAAGTGGAGTTAAAACACCATTCAAACAAACAAACCAACAAAATTAAACTAAACTGAACTTTGATGTCGGACTAAATTAATACATTTGCAAAATTTGTTAAACAAGCGTTTTAGTCTTTTTAGGTTAACAGTGCAAAGACATTAGTTGTTTTCAAAACCTTTAACTAGAATAGTATTATAGTAACAAGATATCAATGTGATTTACAAGTTTATACAGTAGTAATTCGTTGATACAACAAAAATACAAAAGAAACAGGATAAGAATCGATCACGGAACAAACCCATAATTTGGCCACCCGTTTTCCTTAGGAAGGAAAGGACTGTAATTTTCAGTCCTTAATTGTTACTTGACATATTTCCTCATCATCTCTAAAGATCTTCTTACATGCAGTTAATTAACCAAAAGGCGTTCTTATGATAAACCCCAAAACGAGGTAATGTGTATACCCCGTAACACAGACAGATGGCTTACCGTATTACAGACCGATGAGTTTAATTGTTGTAATAACATTTCCAAGAGCTAAAGGGATAAACGACTGAGCAATTATGTAGATGTCCAACTGCAATATGTATGAATACATTCTATTAAAAAGCCAAGACAGCAATAACGTATGTGAAAGATGTACATGTAGTGTATGGTATTGTAATGACACATCATTGCTGTCATAGTTAGTATATTGAAAGCATTTTCATTCATTTTACCTCATGCAATTACATTTAATTATACCTCCAGAATGACTGAACATTTTATTTAAACCTATTGTTCAGGTTTAAGTTAAAACATTTCAAATATTAGTCATTCTTAAGACAAAAGACTTTACAAAGAGCAAATAAGTATAACAGAAGAGTATGGGGCCAACATCAAAGATATAAACCGCATGAAATTTATCATCAGTCAATGTAGATGGTTCGGATTAATTATAGTATCTACTATTTTCACGCATGTCTTGCCTTGTAGATAATACAGGCTTTTAGTTGTCAAATTAAAAAAGTCGAAAAATAAAACTGCGAAAATGAACTCGGACATCGAATGCATAATCTCCCTCCTCAAAGGAGGTGGAAACTTGAATGCACATCACGTGATTTCATACTGATCTAAGACATTTTCAGTAACGAAATGGGACGGCATAAGATAGACTCGGTCCAGAACACTTATACGAATAACTGTTGAAATAGTACAGTACCCTGTTATCTTTGGCCTTCTTTCGTTTATGATGTTGCTTACATTTATAATTATGTATCACGAATTTATAGATTTCTTGTAGAAAGTGACGTCAACATTCCATGATTATAACTAAATACCCAACACCAATGGAAAAAAAATCATTGAATACAAATTAAAGTCCAAGAAACCGGCAAACTCGAGAACCAACATCCAAAAAAATTAAGGTCATGACTTGCTACAGGAATTTAAAAAGAAATGTTGGGTCAAAGCAGGTTTTATGGCATGTAAAAACTCCCGCTTCCATTACTGTAGTATGTGAGTTGGTGTGTTGATATGACAACAGCACTTGTCAGTAAAAGGTGTATTCAATGATCATCGCAGCACCACCACTATGTACTGAATCAAAAATTGAGGAAGCTTTGTGCAATCATTATTTATTATCATATCCTCACATGAGAAATGATATTTATCAATAACGAAATGGTATTTATAGCAAAAGACGCTGAAGAGAGGTTTTCTTGTAACCTTTGCTTGTATGTCTCTCGAAGAAATGGATGTTTGCAAAACTCTGTTTTCTGACTGAACAGTTTTGCAAATCTGATCAGTTGAAAATATAGACGGCTTATACAAAATCTTGAATATTGCTGCATAAGCCAGAGGCTTGACATTAAAATCGTTTGATTGTCGAACAGTTTTGTGTTGAGATGACCATTGGCGCCATATTCTACAACATCGTAATTAGAGTTTAAATACTTTTGGGGTTTAAGCGCCACTGACAAGTCTTGATTAGACGAAACGCACGTGTGGCGTAGTAACGTTTATAACCTTAGAATCTGATGACATTTTATTGTCAACCACTGGGTCGATGCTTCTGCTGGTGGATTGTTCGTTCCCGAGGGTATCATCAGACCAGTAGTCCCTTCGGTGCTGACAAGAAAAAATTTTTTTTCAGTGGTTTAGTCATTGCCTAAATTTACTGCCCTGAAATTTCGAAAATGATTTCAGTTCTAATGTTTCTCTATTTCCAAGGTGTATATAGTCTTAGACGGATTTGGTATAACGTTTTGGAATTTTAATGATAAGAGGTCTACACCATCTTAATATTTGGATATTTTAAAAATACTTTTAGGTTTGAGCGTCACTGATGAGTCTTTATTAGACGAAACGCGAGTCTGTCGAATACATTTCCTAACATTGGTATGTTTGATGACATTTATATTCGACGTTAACGTTTATAACCTTAGAATCTGATGACAGTTTATTGTCAACCACTGGGTCGATGCTTCTGCTGGTGGATTGTTCGTTCCCGAGGGTATCACCAGACCAGTAGTCCCTTCAGTGCTGACAAGAAAAAATTTTTTTCATTGGTTTAGTCATTGCCTAAATTTACTGCCCTGAAATTTCGAAAATGATTTCAGTTCTAATGTTTCTCTATTTCCAAGGTGTATATAGTCTTAGACGGATTTGGTATAACGTTTTGGAATTTTAATGATAAGAGCTCTACACCATCTTAATATTTGGATTTTTAAAAAATACTTTCGGGTTTGAGCGTCACTGATGAGTCTTTATTAGACGAAACGCGAGTCTGTCGAATACATTTCATAACATTGGTATGTTTGATGACATTTATATTCGACTTTTAAAGTGGATGTAGCTTTTTCAGTGGCTTTGTTTGTTTGTTTGAACGCCATTTTTTAGCAATTTTTCAGCTATATCATTGCGTCAAATTTATTGGGAAGGAGGCCGGAGAAAAGCACCGACTTTCGGTAGAAAAACTAGCAATCATTCTTAATAGCAATTAGAGTCGAGTACACCCTGCCGGCAGACTTGAACGCGCAACCTCAGTATTTACAGGCACTTGATCAATATTAGACTAACTAACTTAACAATTTGGCTATTGAGGCTGCCTGTGGTTTCTGTAATACAGCAAATTGAGGGTTAATAGGTAAAAAGGAGACGTGTATCTTAAAATGAAATTAACGGACTTCGCTATGTTATCTTCTTGTCTTTAAATAGATATTAATAAATTTAGTCTCGTAAGAATATAGAAACTAATCTGCAAGATGTAGGGCACACTTTGTACCCATTATAATTCCGATACTCGCTGAGAAATATCCTTGAAAAGTAACACGTATTCTTTAAAAAATTTTAGAATCCACATAAAATCGGCATTACTTATGTAATAAACGGTTTCACGGTATTGTGTTGTCACTGCAGACAATATCTTTGTCAACTGTATTGACAACTTTTTGGTAGAGCACGTAGATAAGCCATGTACCTTTCCTTCTAAGGATTTATATATAATTTTAGAATGCAATGCAAGTATGGTAATATTTCGGACTCTTTATCGTCTGATATATTTATGAATGACATGGTTGGTCAGGATTTCATCTTTGTCATTGTGGTACGTTTTTATGTGGAATTACCAGTTATCCTTAATGCCAAGCTCTTGAATGAGGCATTCATAGTAATGTGACTCAAATATAGCACAATGTCGTTTGAAGACTCGTCTGCTTAGTTTCGTACAGAATTCTTCATTTCAATTTGTCGCATCTAAGAAATTTGTGTGTGTGTGGAATGATTGTTTTTATCTTGGCATCTGAAAGCAGTAGTTTTGCATGTTTAAAAGGTTGCGCATTGCGTTTTTATTTCCAAATTGTAGTTTGGTCATGAAAATATCTTCCCTAAACTATAGACAACGCAAACACTACTTTTGATACAATTTTTACTTTTGAACGGGTTAATAATTTTGTTCAAGCGCAAATCCGTTACAAGTCTCTTACTGAATACAGTGGCTTTAGTACCATAAAACATGGATTTCAAAAGTCACTCTTAGCGATAAAAATTTGATCAAACTGAATCTTTTAATAACAAAATGTCGCAAGTAACCAAGGGTGTAAACTTTACTACGCCATTCTCACGATTTGTATCTAGTCAAGACGCATAAGTGAATACTTGCCAACATATGTTTGGTAGAATTCCTGCATGATAATTTCGCCAAGGGGTATGGGGACCGCTAAAAGTCCCCAATGGGTCCCATGAAAAGTCTTGGTGGCGGGTGGAGGGGGCGAAGACACGGAGCCGAAAACGATTTAAGAGTATTTCTATGGTATTTGAGAGGGTCTCCAGGGTTTTTTAGCTAACATACGCATGCATTTTGTTAATTCAGGATTAGAAAGGCCGTTTTAACACAATTTTCATAATTATTCCTGAACAAAGAAGAAATCTCGGAGATTCCAACATCCTACCGGTAGCCCGACACGGGTAACAAATTCCGGATGTTCCGGGCAAAATCCGGAGCATTGGCAGGTATTAAGACACGACAAAAAGTACGAATAATTCAGATGCTAAAGGACTATAATCACCGAAATTCCAAAACGTTATATGAGTTTCGGCTACACTTTGCAATGTGATAGAATCTTTTGTGAGCTGTATTTTAGTAACATCACGAAGTCTCTGCTTCTGTGAGAATCCTCTGCCATCCAACCTGTATGAAGTATTGGATAGAAGCGTTTTATGTGAATGCCATTGGATTTTGCTGACACAGGTCCGAGTCACTTGTGTCTTCCGACGCTCTAAATGCTTCTCTGTTAATCTATAAATCAATCGCATCTTTAGGTTTTTTCTCCGTGAAATTAAATTGCGCTTATTCGTTCGCTACACGTTTTCTCTACTTTTTTCAAAACGCTTGCAGTCATTCAACTGACATTTGGTATGTGAGGCACCCATGATGATTTACAGATCGTTTAAATATAGTTCCGGTCCAATGATTTTTGACGCATATTATGATCCTTAGAACATTTCTTTAAAAAATAACATTTTCCAAACTTTTTGTGTAAAAAAAACCATTGCAGACATTGAACTGATATTTGGAATATGTGGAAACCATGTTGAGTTACAGATCAAGTTTGAAGATCGTTCTGAACGGTCCAATGATTTTTTACGAAAGTATGGCTCTTAGAACATTTTTTTTTTAAATCGACGTTTTGTGGACTTTTTTCTGATATTGGGCTGATACTATGCAAGACAACTATGATGAGTTACAGATCAAGTTGGAAATTCGTTTTGGTCCAATGTGTTTTAACAAAATTATGAACCTTGGAGTTTTTTTTTAACGAAAAAGGGAAAACTCTTAAAAATAATGGTTTTCGTTTCCGGACTTTTTTTAAAGCTTGCAAATATTGTATACGAGTCAAACATCATGAGTTACAGATCAGGTTTAAAAATAATTCCGGTCCAATGATTTTGACAAAATTATATCCCTGTAAAATTTTATTTGTCGGTAGGGAACTTGGTATTGCCTTAACAATACTATTCACACTTGGTTTTATTTCATTTCTTTCCATCACAACTCCTTTTTTCCAAAATTTTATTATCATTTTGAACTGTTCAACGGTAACTCGCGATCATTTTCCAGACTTTGAAGAAACGCAAAGAATTTGGAGCTGATTAATGCAAAGGAAACGTAATATAATGTCATCCAAGTTTGCACATTCATTCAAACTATTTTTTGTAGGTTGGTACATGAATCATTTAGCCACAAAAATTTATTGGGGCAAGGGGAAAAATCGCGTGATTTTTTTTAAAAGCAGATAAAAGTGCGGAGTCGGACCAGTTTAACAAAATTCGCAGCTTTGCTCGTGGATAGCTCCAATCAAAGTTTAAGTTTTTAAAGTGTTGGAAATGAGAGGATATCCGGACTAGTATCTGCCTTGAACTATACAAAAACAAAGGTTTATAAAGTGAATGGAGTCATCTAGTACCGAGCAAATAGGTCCTTCTTTCATCTCCTTGATGTTGCATAGTACGCGGAGAACCAGCAAGTGCCAAATTTGGCTTGATTTAACAGACTTTGAAATGATTAACTTTCGTGCAAATTGTAATGATCATTTGTTAAAGATCAGTTGGAAGTTTTCAAAATATACTGTCACTTACACTTAGTCCAGTTTGATATATAACCCGGCAATGCGCCTCAGCTTTTGAAAAATAAATGTACAATCTACAGAAATGATTCGGTTTGTAACTTGTCTAATTTTCCTGTATCGCAACCATCAAAAGAACAAACTAATATATATATAACAAACGTTATTTGGTTTTCCTATCTTGAACCTCCACTTCCTCCACAGCAGTATTCTATTCGGCATGTCGATGGTTTATAGTTAATGCATTACGCTATTCAAATATCAATTGATACTCCAAGCTTCCTCGGAAAAAATGCATTTATTTTGCTCTTAATACAAGGTTACGCATAGATGAATACGTTGCACCTACCCCTATGTGGGACAAGATTATTGCAAAGATTGCATTTACCCCTTATAAAACTTTTACTATTAGTAAATATGCATCCTCACAAGTCAGGGTTTTCTGTGTCTATATGTTTGTGGACACGGAACCCTCCCTTGTGAGGATGGTAAACATGATTGATAGGTACAAGCCCGTGACACACCGTTGATTCAGCTTCGATAGTTTTTGTCTTGCATGATTCAAAATAAACCTGTATATAACTAAAACAAGAGGGTTTCGTTAGTAATTCAAGACCTGCCTTCTGGGGCACCTGATTTATGGGAATTATTTTGTTGTTGTTTTTGTCCTTGAGATTTTGAGATCTTGCATCTTCTGTAACTTTTACGTTGGATTTACAATTTGTTGTTTACCAGAAATAATAAGTTTGAAAGTGTACATTAAATGATGGTAATGACTCCATTGTAAATACCCAGTGTAATTTGACCAGTTACACAATGTATACGCACGTTATCGTATTTCAGTTAAGCGCACGTCAGCTGGAATGGTTTTAGAAAGTACGTGTTGGTTTAATTCAGATTATTGTCAAGTGTCTAGTAGAATTAAAATGATGACGACGATGATGAGGGTTTTCAACGTCTTACACTGACAACTTAATGCCCTCTGTCGGACGGTTGTTAGTAATCCATGTGGTTTTTCCGAACCCGACATTCGGGATACCTCTTCAAAGTTGGCAGCCTATATCAGTGAGCGGCCGGGCTGCTACGATTTAACAGTACGTTGGCCTACTACAAAACCCCACATTGGTAGTGATGTGTCTCCACTCTTGTTGTCATAGAGGTCTTACATCTGCAGATTAGCGAGTGCTTCAGTATGAGACGCTCCGTCAAATAAAACCGCCAGTTTCGACCAATAGAAATGCAGTAGTAAATTTTCATGGCAGACATTGTGCCGACGCTGATGATGCGAGTACCGAACATGTCATTGCAATGAGTAGTTACCTAAGCTAAACGTGCATCAAAATAAAAAATAATTGTGCCAACAAAATATTGTAACAGTTAATTTACTTTCTTTTTCAACTGCTATTACGCTGTATGCGTATAGCAACCTTGGTCCACAAAATCCCATCAGTATCGTGTACACGTGAATAGTCGCAAACATGCCGTTGGTGAAACCGGTGTGCTTTTATTTGGCTAATGTATTTTAATGTTATGTAAGGTTGATATTGTATTTTTTCAGCATGTCTACTTAACTGACCATGCCAGCGTCTGAAACCGGATGCAATTCACAACCAAAAGAGTGTATCGTCGGGTTGGATAACGCTGAAGCAAACAACGAATTCAATAGAAATTTTAATCAGAGTCTACTAGGATTGAAAGCTCTTAATAGCCAGTCAGGCCAGGAAATAGGCTTCAGTGAATTCCTTAGTAGAATGGAGAAAAAAGATGATGATGTTGTTTTTTTGGATGAAACGCCATCACTTAATTCTCAAACACCAAAATTATTACAGAAAAATGGCAGTGACATAGCAAATAAGCTAATAATTAATGCCAATATGAGAAACTCATTCAAAGACATTATATCAAATGCAAAAATTACAAGACCTGTTGATAACACTGCAGAAAATGAATATTCTCTTCCAAATCTTCTTGCTAAAACTAAATCTATAGGATTAGATTCTAAAGACAAAACTACAACAAGTATCTTAAAAACTATTTGTCAGCAAAATGGCATTTCAGAGAAATGCACAGGCAATAATTTATTTGAAAATTTGAAAGACATTCATACTTCTACAGAAACTCTGGAAAAAACTGCTGATGCTAAAGTAAATTCAGATACAGGTAGATGATAATTTAATTTTGTTATACCTTTAGATTAGAAAGATTTGATTTCAACACACTTATACATGCACATGAATCTTGAAAAACTAAAAATAGCTTTTCAGTATATTATGTGTTCCAAGAAATGAACCCCTCAAAAATAAATTTCTAACTTGGCATAAGATCTCTTTTTTTATTAAGGAAAATGTCACTTGAAATTTTACTTAGAATACATTGTATGTTTTTATGTATTATTATTTTAAATGTTTCTTATTTTGTTATAATTGAAATATTACAACATACATATTTGCATTTTCATTAATGAAATTATTAAAAAGAGATAGATTGAAAATCTAACCTTGATGACAGCCATTCTAAAACAGGTCTGTTTAGCATTCATGTAGAATTAATTATAGTTATTCTTCTGCTTCAATGTTTTAGCATCAACCCAAGACAAGCCAGATGTGATAGAATTGGATGACTCTCTAGAAGAGGATCTTCCCAATGGAAACTCCAAGAATGAATGCAAAGATCTCAATAAAAAGGAAGAAGAGAAACTTCTTCAGATGGATTCTGATGAAAATGAGTCATTGGATGACACCATGAAAACAGATGATCTCAAATTAGATAGCCAGCTGTTAGATTTAGACAATGAAAATTCTAACCATAGTGTAACTAGTATCAAAAGTAATCACAGTGATAAATCAGTAACTAGTGTTCACAGTGTCAAATCTCTGTCCAGTGAAATGTCAGTTAAAAGTACTCATAGTATTCATTCAGATAATGGCATTGAAAGTGTTAATTCATCAGAAAATAAAATTGTAAAGTCTGATATCATTGTAAATCATAAGGACTCGAGTAATCACAGTGACACAAGTAATTGTAGTAGAAAGTCTGAAAATAATTTCCAGGGTTCAAAACAAGATAAAAACAATCACAATGAAGCTTGTAATATCAATGTCAAATCAGAATTGGCTCATTCAGATAAAGTATCTAGTTGTATAAACAGTCAAAGGGTAGATAAAAAAGAAATACTGTCACAAAATACAAAGCTTGAAGACAAAAAAGACAATATATTACTGTCTTGTGTAAATGAAAAAGAATTAAATAAAGTGAAAGTGGACACTTTGAAAGATGTCAAATTAGGTTTATTAGAAAAAACTAATGAAGATAATCGGGATGCTAAATCTTCAACAAATTCAAAATGTAGTGACATTTGTGAAAAAATGGACATTGATTCTGAAGAAGAAAAAAAGGAAAAATTAGATGATTCTAATATTTCAAAAAATGGTACTAGTAACAATGAGTTAGACTGTGTTAAAAATAAGATTTGTGATTCTGAAAAAGGTATATCCGATAGCTGTAAGCAAGAGAATGATGATATAACCATTTCTAATTCAGACCGGAAAAGGTCTGCTGAACCTGATAATTCACTTTCCTCCCTTCCAAAAAGATCCAGGTTGGATGATGTAATTGGTAAACTAGGGTCACAGATAGGTATTCCTTTAGACAAGGTGAAAACTATTGATGAATTGTCAGATACTGATGCAACAGATGCTAGTCATATGGACAGTGAAATGACAGAATCAAATTTAGAACAAACTTCTTCTGACACTGATGTTGATGAGGACTTGGAGGAGGATGAAGATGACCAAAAAAATGATTCTCCTGTTAAATCGATAAAGAAATGTAAAAGAATTGGTCAAAAGGTATACAATCAGTAATTCAAAGTTTTTTCAGAAACTCCAAATCTTCATGTGCACAGTTTCATATGATTTAATGATCAGACAGAGACAATTTCAGCTTAAAAATTTTGAAATCACAAAACAATACCGACTATAATTGTTTCACATTTAAAGTTTTATTAGTTTGAACTTGATGGTGTTTATGGTTCATTTTAGTTGTTGTTCTTCAGTATATAACTTTAATATAATTATATAATTTGAAAAATGTAAGTGATGACAGTTTCAATTCAATATTTGGGAATAATGCAAGTATACATATGGTTCAAGTGCCATGATTTAGTCTTGATAAGACAAACACACATTTTAGTGTCTTGATGATATTTTATTTGAGACTAGGAAACATATTAGATTTTTATCGGAATGACAATGTTGTGTTAAGTTGATTGACTGTACTAATATTGAGTAGGCGTCACCAAAATGCGAGCACAGACAATATAGTCCTTTATTATTTATATATAATGCACTTTCATAATTGACGTTACTTACGAATAACCTAAAAGTGCCTCGACTACATTCCAGTGATCATGTGACGTCTTTCTTTGTAATGGTGACGTCACATGAAATGTCTTATGATTGTCAGTTTTTAAAGATTGATTTAGAGAATGCAAAAAAATGGTATGAAATTTTTTTTGTTATTTTTAAATATAACATTTATTTTTTATCGATGTCAACTTTATTTTTAAGTCATTCTTTGAAATTAATGTTAGCTCTTCTTCATTCACTTTGTTACAGTTTTTTGACAATATCAACTACCGGATGAAAAAATCAATATCAGCATTAAGCAGATTTTGATCATGTGATTTCATTTGACCACGTGACACGTAATTGCTGTAGAGCTCACCGCTGCTCGCTATTATTTCTAATCAGTATCCATTAACACTTTCAGCACACATGTGTTTTTTAATTATATTAATGTTTTAAATTGTTTCAACGGACTGTATGAATTGCAGGAACTTGGAAATATAGTGAAGGCCAAAGTGATGCTTTATTTAAGAACTTACAGAGATGAAACAATTAAGGATCTTCACAGGAAAATTGATGATCTACAGCATAGCAATGATCAGTGGAAAAATAAAGCAAAGGATTTGGAAAGAAGAATGCTTGAATTGACTGTTTTACAGCAGAAGCATGAAAAGCGAAAAGCAAAAACAGCAGCTCTTAGAGTAAATATTTATTCACTATCATCATTTTGTCTTGGGAGTTTGTATATTGTTCATTTGCTGTAATTTCTCAATATTAAATTTATTTTTGATGTTAAATTGTTGTACTCTTGTGTTTGTCTGATTTAAGTGTATGTGGTCTGAGAATGTTAATTATTTTGATCTGAATTGTACTGCATAGGATCATTGCTCTTAAACTATGTATGTAATCGTTTACAAATTTTTGCCCATCCCCCTGGTAGACAAATAGCATGATTTTTTGTTAATTATTATTATTATTATTATTATTATTACTATTATTATTATAGTATATATTTAGATGATCAAATTGACCATTTTTTTCGTTTATAAAAATTCTTACTTGTAAGTTATGCATTCTGTGTGACTCTGAATTGATTTTGATACCTAGTGAAGTAGATTTTCCTTATGGTCTTGTAGAAACTGCATTGTCAGAGTATAAGGTACTTCAGGTCATGCTTTCTTTGCAGTTAATACTGGCAGTTGTTTTGAGTGTCATACTGCAATGAATAAATCTAGATATGTCATAAATTTATATCATATTACATCATCTATAATTTTAACTTTTCAGCAAATTAGCAGTAAATCAATTGGTGTACAAGTGGATGAAAATAAAGTTGAAAAGGTAATTAATATTTGTACTTACAATTTATATGTAGACTTTGCTTTCTGTTTTGTTGAATCGCTAACTGCTTAAGGTGTGAAAAAATATAACCATTGGTCATTTTAGAGGTTTCTAACATTAATTTTAGCACTTGTTATTCTTTAGAGATATTTTGATGCCACCTCTGCCATTTCAGTCATTTTCTTTTCTTTTCCACAGCAAACTTGTTCATTTATACCATTCATTTTTTTAAGACTACTTCAATTCAGGCAACATAAATTGAAAGCTATGTTTTATTTGATGTAAAGTATTCTCTTAAGTACAGTTCCATTATATCATGTGTTATGTACCAATATTATACTTCATACAAAAATCTCAAGTATTTTGGATGATTATTATTAGTTATTCCATTCTATTCTGTACTTCTCCACATTCTAGACAATGATATAGCAACATGATAGATCAACCAGATATTTCACACTGCTCTCGATATAACACACTCTTTAAGAAAAGTGAATTCAGTATATTATCATATACTTATAGTAAATAACTTATATTTTTTACTGTATGATAAAAGGAATAAATGGGCAAAAATTTTATATTTTACCAGATTGGCAAAGGGGGCTGATATCAAAATGATATTAACTGCTTCCGAATGTTATTACACGCTTTTCCATAAGTGTTATCACATGCCTTTCCGTAAATGATTGGAAATTACCGGAATTGTTTACAAATATGACGTCGAACGATAAAGCAGACAACATGCATGATACGAATGCATGGAGATGAACAATACTTTGGATTATCTTAAGTCAATGAAAACTTACACACAAATAGAAACGAACCGCGAGTGATCTGAAAATATTATCTAAATGACTTTAAAACTAATTCGGAGCACATGAATAGCGGTACCGGAACTCGATAAGATTTTGATATATCCAAGTCTATTTCATTTTCCCCTGCTGAAGCATGTGATAAAAAGACCATTACATGACATTTTTGATATCAAATGCATTATAAGCCCTCGGTTGATATTGGCCCTCAAGCCTGCGGCTCTTGGGCCAATATCAAACCTTGGGCTAATAATGCATATGATATCAAAAATGTCATGTAATAATCTGATAATATTACACATACTGCCTGTAGTGGAGGTTGTTATGCCAGAATATCACACAAGGTAAATATATCACATAAGATATAGGGTGAATTTCTTCATTTCATGTGATATTCTGGTGTAACGACCTCCACTACAGTCAGTTTATGTATAATATTACTTGGCCAGTTGTTTATAAAGCCCATTTAAGTTTCAGGTAACATACAGGTTAAGTTTTTTATTTGACAATTTACATTTGATGCATTTGTGTAAATTTCTGAGGAACCTTATTAATCACGCAAAATCTTAAACTGTAAAATATATTCTCAAAATAAATTGACTGACAATGCCATTTTGATTTCCAGCCAAACGTTAGTTCACCTACACACACGATGGTAAGCTTGTTACTGTAGATCTTGGGTTCTCCATTCTTGAATGCTAATTTCTCTTTGTAATACATAGTCTGGATTATCTACATTATAAGGAGAGACATTAATTAACTACAAGTAAATATTGTTATATTTTAAAGTAAGTATCACAAGTGGGGATATATCAACATCCTTCCTTTATCCATAAACAAGTATATCTTCAGATTAACTGTACTTGTTATAAAAATTGTTCAACTTCAAGCAGTTACGATATTACAGAATTACATAATTTATGGACATTGATTTTTCAGAATGCATTAATCAGCCTTCAAAATTTCTCAATCAAAGTTCCTTTACATGTATATAATCCAAACTAATGAATGTTATGATAAACTATGTATGCAGTAAAGTTGCTCAGTATATGATATGAAGAGCAGATTACATATACTTATCTTTAAGGTTGTTTTGTTCAGTTTTCCTGTGACCTTACAAGCAGAGAAAATCCTTTATCACTGTACAATCTTGATATTGAGCGATCAACAGATTACCTTTGATTTTTTCCTCTAAATCGTTATCCGTCTTGCTGCAAATGGCTTGATGGATAATTTTGATCTTGGAAATAAAATCAACATTAATCTATATATACTATATACAATTTTACTATACTATATACAATTTGTACTGGACAAAGAAGTAAAAATTTTGAAGATTGTCAGTTTTGTACTGTAGAGAAAATTGTTTGGCTGAAGGCTAAATCCTTGTTGCATGTCAGAGCACCTATATACCAGTTGAATCGTTTGATAAATGAATGAGTTATGTCTCTGTTTTCCCAGAATACATTGTAATTGTGTTATTTATAAAGTCATGAAAATAAAACTATACAAAATTTAAACAAAATTTATTTTGTGACTAACAATAGTGTTAAAAGCATGTGTTAAAGTACCATAATTATCTGTTGTTATTTACTACTAACACATAGTTATATTACAGTTACTGCTAACTTGTTCTTTCAATATTATTTAATATACCCATCCCATTTAAAAATAATATTCATATAATGGACACATAGTTAGCTTTCTTTTTCAGATCACTTTTGACAGTGTCCTTAAACAATAATTTACATTTAAATTTGTTTATTGTCGTAAATTTCAACAATTCTTTTTATAGACTGTCTTTGGGTGCAAGACTTTGACAATAAAAGTTAAACACCAATTCTCTATAAGGATCAAAGGATTTCCATATAGGGTGAGACATGACATGTCTCAGATTTTGCTGATTTTATAAGTTGAAATTGACCATTGGATCACAAAATAATGATTGTTTGTTATGATTTGACTTTGGCTGCCGATTAAAATACAGTGAAAAGGGCAATATTCAAATCCCAATTTTTCAGGGGAAAATCAATTCATATTCAATAGAATTTTTTATTTGCTTAATTCAATATCTCATTGATAATATTCAAAACAGTTACAACACTTTAAATATATGTGTGATCAGACTGAGACTATTGAACATGTCAAGAAATAGTGCATTAATCTCTATAATATTTGGTAACAAATATTACCTTTTTGACACTTTTCTGACTTTATTTTCAGAAAATGCACCAATCACAAATACTCATCATTACATAGATTGGTGATTAATATTCAAATTTTTTTTAAATCTCTCAAATTTTATATTTATCTTGAGAAGGAGATAAACATCTGTGTATGTATCATATATAATAATCCTAAGCAGTAGATGACAGAAAATGAGCACACATGTTATTTATCAGAACTAGAGTATGGCCTATATTTTAGTGGACTACTTACATGTATTAAGTGACCTGCAATTAAATTTCAAGTGTATATGTACATCTGTTTGATTTGTTGAGAACTATCACTTATGACAAGAACAAACAAGCAAACAATCTAGATAAGCTTTAATATTTGTAAACAATACTTGAATTCCCTATAATTTTACTGGAAATCATTCTCCATAGTTAAAAGTTTATCTAATACAAGTCTTTGTTTGGTATATACATAAAGATAAATTCTCCTTCAGAAATCTTTTGAGTGTATATGTGACATTTTAATTGTTAGTAATGTACAGTTGACATTCCATGTTTTCAATATCACCAAATATGAAAACAAACGACAATCTAAAATTCCTATCACTAAAACAGATCTCATTTTCTTCAATGATTTTTTTTACAGAGGGTCAGTTCCTTGAAATATGTAATTTCACCTTTTTTTGAAAACAGGACTGGCTGAGTGGTTAAGGTATAATTATAACTTTAAACTGACTTTTCTGAGCCAGTGAGTTTGAGTTTGAGTCCGAATTTGGGCAAGACTCGACCTTACTTGACAAAGATTGCCAGTTTTCTTTTATTTTTACTTGAATTCTGGCAAACCCAAAAGAGGACTCCATGATATAGCTGAAAAATGTTAATGAGAGTGTGGTTAACTCTGAAATCATTGAAATTTTTTGTTGGTTCTTCTTTTTTTTTCGGCAAGATATATTCTATTTTTTATAATTTCAGAATGCTGAACTTTTAGCAATACTCAGTTGTAATTTTTCTTTGTCATTTTTTAGAGTTTAGAGATTGCTCAACAGCAAATACAGACGCAGACAACTCCAAACAAAAGTGGAAATAAGACGCCACCAAGAGCACCTGTTCCTGTAACAATACAGTCACAGCCAGTTGTTACAGTACCTGCTGTCGGTCAGTTAGTTTCCATCGCAAGTCTGACTCAGCCCAGACCTACATACAGTGTCCCAGCTACGCAGTCTCAAATTCAACAAGCCTTAAATGTAAGTTATCACATAATCAGCATTGTTTGAGCTATTTTAATTTAATAAAATACTAGTACCAGGTAAGCAGAATTTTTATACCATTGTATTTAAAATTTAAATAAGAAGTTATTAAATAGAATGAATTATAGATCAGAATACAATAAAACTAAAATGGGTTTAGTCAGGAGAGTTATTTGTGCTTTGATTTCCTCATTTATCTACGATAAGAAATATTAGACATTAATTTTCCTTTGTATACACTATACATGGAACATGGTACAGTATAAACAACAAAATATTTAGTGCCAAAGACCTTTGTACAAACAGATATAAATGATATGTTCATTTTTTACAAATTTTAGATGCCAGTTCAATCAGTTCCGACGCCTATTTTGTTATCACCTCCTCCAGTCCAAAAACAGATAGATACAACACCAGTAAATTATCCCAATAGTAAAACTGTTAAAAGTTTACTGGACTCATCAAGACTGCAACAGAAGAATGTACCAAATAGTACTACGGTGGTATTTCCTTCTTCAGGTATTCCTGTAGGACAGCTGACTCCGACAGGCCAGCTGACCCCGACACAGTTTATTATGGTCACATCTGCTCCAACCATACCAACAACCACAAAAACAAACATTCCAACAACAACAGCTGGTTCAAGTACCACAACAAAGCCTCCTTCTAAAATTATTGATCTGACAGATGAGGAAGAGAATGCAGCTAAGCAGGCAGGTCCACAGACCTCAAAAATACCTCCCGTTCCCACTGTTGTGTCTGGAATAGCACCTCAGGGGTTTGTGCACACTATCACTCCACAACAGAATGCATTACCTCACCAGAGCATTTTACTCAATGGACCAGCTGGTACCCGATTTGTTAGCCAAACTCCGCAGCAGTATCAACTGGTTTTTAACTCAGGTAACCCAAACATTAGACCAGGGAGTTTGGTAACAGTTGTTACTGCACCACCAGTACAAGGTCTGCGTCCAGTTGTCTCACAACAAACAGCTGTTCCTCCTCCGCAGTTACGGGCAGCACAGTTGATTCCTTTGGCATCACTACAAAAAGCAAATATGCCCGTCACCTCTATGGCAACAACAGTTACAGCACAGATGCGACCAGTCAGACCACCCCCACCATTGCAGTCTGCACCAAGTAGTCAAAACAACCAAACAGTAAGTACTGAGAAATATAATTACCTTATTAGAAAGTAGAAGTAGAAACCATGGAACATTCTGAATTCCCAGGGTAAGGCCAGGTTGGATTTCAACAGATATTGTGTGGCAAATATCAAGTTTTTTGCAGCCTGCATTGTCGTGTGACAAAGTTGAAGGCATTGTTTGAAATAGATAGGGATATATTGCAACAAAATGTTCAATATTTCTATCAGCTTTATATGCAATTTTAAATGGAAATTTATGGATATGAAAGAGAAATTTGAATAAATTTGGTAATGTTCATTATAAATCATTCTGTTGTGCTAGTTATTTACATTTAACTTCACATAAAAACTATTAAAAATAAAAGATTCAAGATTAAACTACAAACTGGGATATAAAAGACCCATTTTAAGATAAAATAATGACTTCAAGTGTTTTGAGTAGTCAGTATTAAATAAGTAACTAATGTTGTTTACATTAACCTTTTTAAGTACAATGATTCTTTTTTGTTGGAACTGTTTGTAATTTTGTACAAATCTTTACCAATTATTATTTTTTTCATTCAGAGGCCACAACTACCTCCAATAACATTGCCGGCAGTGCAAACATCACTCAATTCAAAAGCCGTCCATCCAGCTCCTTTACCTTATCAAGAACCACCAGTTATAAAACCTGGTGAGAAACCATTAGCTCCTAAACCTACTCTAAAGATATCAAGAGTTAGTCAAGGTAAGTTTTATGTATCTTAAACCTACTCCAAAGATATCAAGAGTTAGTCAAAGTAAGTTTTATGTAAGAAATACTGCCTTATTCTATAAATAGCACCAGAAAAGAGTTATGTGACATCTCTTTATTTACATGGATTTCTCACTTTTACTTATTCTGAAAAAGGACTCTTAACATTATTTCTTTTTTTTTAGGTATTGTGTTATCATGGAATATGACATTTATAGCTAAAAATCATGCAGAAATTCAGTCGTATCAACTTTACGCTTACCAAGAGACTTCTGCTCCTGCTACATCTAGTCTCTGGAAAAAGGTATGCCTGTTATAGATGGTTCAAACAATTAATTTTGCATAAACAGATAGCAGTATTATTTTTCACTTCCTTGCCTGTTCATACTGTTAATCAGTAAAGAAGTACTCATTACTGATTGCTCCAAGAATGTCTTGGTCTTTATTGAAATTAATTTATTAATTATTCTGTCAGAAATGTAATGTTACCACTTGTTCATAAAAAAAATATTGCATCTCAGTTTAACATATACAAAATTAAAACCCAAGTCTTTTTAGAAAGGAATATAATTGCATTATTTTTTTGTATCTCTATAAAAATTCTTATTGTTGAAATTTCCAATGAGATATTGGCCTTTATAGCAATGGCTCTTCCAATTTACTAAATATGGTTAGATTTACAATATTTTGTCACATGCAGGTAGGAGATGTCAAGGCCTTACCGTTACCTATGGCTTGTACACTGACACAGTTCCAGGAAGGTAACCGTTATCATTTTGCTGTCCGACCTATTGATGTTCATAGTCGTCCAGGACCTTTCAGTGAACCTAGCTCCATACATCTTATGCCAATGAAGTAATGTTTAAATCATATTGTGAATTATCATTTGTTTAAATGTTTTGAAGCTGTAAAAAAAGTAATATTTATTGAAAAGTAGCAAGTTTTTGACTTGTGTATCTTTTAATTAACATTTTTGCAGTTTCGAATGCAAGTGTGTTCTCATAATTTTAATGAAAAAAATGGGTTTTATGTACTTTAAAGCAAGGAATACACTTAGAGATAATTTTATATCCGATATATTTTTAGGCGTAAATGGCAGAAATATTGTTTAATATTAGAATGTAATTGATTGCTTAGATTTTTCTGGGCCCCATTGATGCTTTGCTAAGGGTCATAGGGTTAAGTGAAATGGTCTATTGCATCATGATGGCAATTTGTCCCAAGTCTTATTCAAATTCCTAGGAGCTATTTCCCTTCAATGGACGTTAACATTTTCAATGTAGAATGTGCGAGGTGACCCAAGTAGGCTTTGGAACATCAAGTTTCCCTTGCTGTGGTTGAATACTTCAGAAGACATTTACTTTTGTTTATGTTTATGGCTGGGTTAAAAGTAATAAATATTAATAATAACATTAATTAGTATAACAGTAAACAAATAGACTTGTAGCTTTGGATTTGGTTTACAAGGGACTGTTTCTCATATAAATGTTTGTTATGTGACTGAAACATCCAGTATCAGTTCTCTTTATCATAGATGTATAACAAAATACAACACTATAATAGCATTTATGAACACAGCAGTTTTAAAGTGATCTTGCTGAGCAAGTCAAGAGTGATCGGATTGTTTGTCACTATATTAGGGGAATTTCTTCATCATTTGTTAACTTGGGGATACTTCAATTTTATACCAAGTTTTGTTACAAAAAACATTAAGAAAATCATAAGGCAGTTTTTCTGAGTGAAAATGCATAAATTTCATATTTTTTAATTATTACTAAGAAATTTTGGTAAGGGTGAGTGTTGGAAATCATGAAATAACACTTAAATTTTATTAAAATTATCTGTTAACTTCTTTGTGTTTGCTAATTCTATGGCTACATCTTGCATAAGAGAGAAACCTGCCATTTGCAATGTGATAGCTTTTGTCAAACAATTATTTACCTAATGGGAGAGTACAGTTATAAAGCCATCATTTCTTTGATGCAAACATATTAGAATGACTAGTTATGGTCAGATCGTGTGTATTTGAAGTATTACTGATATCAAGGTCCTTGCATATCTTTATTTTTATGTTTTGAGTGGTTTTTCAACCCTTTGGTAACCATACCAGGTGAATTGTATATGGTCAGTGTTATATTGTGAATTTTAATGTTTGTTTTTATTGTAAATATAATTAAAAATGTATTTATGTCAGAAGTATTTAGATGTTAAATTACAAATAAATTTCTTTATACTTCAGATGAGTTGTGTTAGTTGGTAAATTTTTTCATTTAATATTGTGAAAAACTGTTCAATACAGTATATATATTGACTATGTAGTATATCATCTTGGTAGCAGTGTGATTGGTTTTTTTTAAGTCTTGTCACAAATATTGGTGAATTCTTCAAGCTAATAGTTCTTTTTAAAAATGACCTAGCCGAATACAACATTATACACAAGATTTGAAGATGTACCTGATAGCTGTTGAAATGCCAAAAAATGAGAAATATTTTAACAATAAAAACCCAGCTTTAATGACATCTTCATCAGGTATTGTAATCTACTATATGCACCTACTTTAGTTTAGTTAATATTATTAAAAGAAAGTATTTAAAATTTGAAGCCAGTTTGACAAACTGAATAGATTACTGCTCTTGTATAGCTGGTACCTATGTCAGAATTCCTGTCAGCCTATGTGATACAACATCTATGATTTCCTTTAATAACTGAGACAGTGATTGTGCTCAAATGGTGTTGAGCAGACTTTCCGGTCAAGGTTGCTTCAAGATGAATACGATCTACCTAACATAAAATTTATGGCCACCATGAAGCGCTTACGGACAGGTTTACATTACTTGTTTGTACATTGCTTTTATCTATCGTTGCTATTTGTCTTCAGGATAAAAATACATATCTACACTATTGTTTTTTTATGCACCGATAGTTTTTGGTTTAAAAAGGGGGTCGTGACTTTGTTTCATGTCTATAAAAAGAATTGATATTGATAAGTTTATTTAGTGCTAACAAGAAAATCTTGCAGTAGCTCATTATACATCATATTAATTTAAATAATAAGCAACGATAACATATTTACAATAGTTTGACGAACATGCATTATGAAATGTTATCCAGAATTCTGCATTATTTTTGGTGATTTACTTGTTGTAGACAGTGCTTATGTGTTGTCAATAATCAAAGTGAATTTTGGTCCGAATTCCGCTTGAAAAAAAAGCTAAAAACGTAACGGGAATATCGCTTTCATTGGCCACTGAAACAATCTAGCCCAAACAAATATTTTATAATTAACGGATATCTAAATCGGATTTGTATGTCTTATAATGCTATTCTCCGTTATCGTCTTCAACATCCGATAGGTCAGAATTGAGTTGATGAGTTGTTCCTATGTTGTCCACGTCACTGTTCACTGTGTCTGTTGTATCAAGATGTCCGGCATCTCCATCTCCCGCTTCTTCTACATCATCTTCAAAAGGGTTTGGTTGATTGTAAATGTCTTTAAATTCGTCTAATGCAGCTATTAGTCTGACCAAGGCTTCATTCAAAGGCGACATAAACAATACGAGGCAGGCGGACATTAAAAAGCTATTGAATGCTATCCATAACCCCTGTAATGTATATAGTAAAAATATGTATCACATTGTAAGAAGAATTATATGGTAACAACATCTAAGCGTGTTATTTCGAGGTTTTTAATTTTGTTCATTTCTTTATGCACTTCTTTTGCATAACATAAATAGAGAAATAAATATTCTGGACAAAAGTTAGGTGAACCTGGTAAAAGGTCTCGCAAAAGTATGCTTAAGGTGAAGTGCAACATGCATAGGTATGTCAAGGACCATGCCATGGACTGTAAATATTCTATTATAAAAGGTTCTTCTTTATGTGAAATAAATACAAAAAACATTAGAAACGATATATTTAATTGTCATAAGTAAGGTTCACTAGAAAATGTTTTGCAAAGAAATGCAACACCAAAGACAAATTAATATCTTGATAAAAAAGTACTAAATGAAAAAATACATACCTCCCACACGCGAGAGAAAAACATTCTAGACAGAAAAAATCCGAGCCAGCCAAGCATCATTGGTCCCAGTAAGATCATAAGATCCCGAATTATTTCCCATAATAAAGTTATCTCCCTTTGTAGGTGTTGCAACTACAATGATACAACATTTAAGAATTACAGACCCTGGAACGTGATATTACTACAAATGTAAATTTTTAAATATAGCACACAAAAAACAAATATAACTATAATAAAAAAATTTAAGAACCTTGTAAGTTGAAAAAATATAGACCTTAAAAAAACTTTTCAGACATTCACCGGTAAATACAGAACTGTGAAAGGAGAAAAAAATCGGAATACATTTAAATAAAAATTAACATCATTATTTCACGGTTCCCTTCGTTGAGATTCGTCTGTTATATCATTTTTTTCAATTTTTGAACTCTCTGTTTTCTGTTTTCTCATGTAAATTGCTTTTATCTGTTATCATTACTTTAAATTTGCTGTTATCTGTTTTGGGACAAATTAAAAAATGTTAACCTGTTAAAGGTTCCCCCTCTAGCCCCCCCCTCTTTTGTAAGTTAATCAAATAATGTTTATTAAATATGGAATAAATCCTATGTGTTACCTTTAGATGAGGATAACAAATTTAATTGCCATAGAATGTACTGTCAGGGGTTTACAATTACTTTTTTGTAATGCAGCGAACGTTTACTACAAAAATTTGACAAACCTGTTGTTGTATTTGCTTTTGTGAAAACTTGAAGTCAGCTCTGATTTTATCTCCGTAGTCAATTACGAGATAACCTAAAATGTACATTAAGTTTAATATAACAAATATTGTCAAGTTAAAACATCCTATTTCTCCTTTACCAATACCTCTTCAGAATAGTTCATGTTTTCCGAGTCCGCTTTACCACCAAAAACAAAAGTCATAGTTTGTCTGCTTCAAATTTAGAATCTCTATGTACGATCGAGACAAAATTATTTGGGCAACATTTAAAAACTATCTGGTAGAAGATGAAGAACAGCTCATATGGCTCAACACAAAATGCTACCTAGCGCATGGCGAATATGAGATGACATTTTTGTTGGAAAGGGTGTGAGGAAAGCGGTCAAAGTGTTTTGGGGACTCTCGGTTTTGAACCACAATAAAGACACATGTGTTAGATTCAGAAAAAATAGCAGGTGCGTTGTAGCCGTTGAAATAGAGCGAAATTCTCTGTCACTATAAACTCTCTTTCTTTACAGGCTGTCACAATTTTCCTTCCAAAAGGTCCAACCCATTTTCGTTCTAATACTTCTCGTCAGATTTAAAGCAACCATTCATTCGATCAATAGATATGACTTATTTTAGTTTACATATGTAACAATATTTTCATTTTGGATTATGATTAATATAGTCTATTGTACAAATAAATTTATATCGTAAGTACTATACAATAGACACCACGTTTCGTTTAAATAAAGGTGTTATTTCTTGCCACCAGCCCACCGCCACTATGATATATTGTGGAAGCGGCTACTGTAGACTTGCCACAAGTGAGATGTTTATATGATCTATTTATAGGTGACTGGAATGTGGTCACAGCCTCTGCTGACTTTAGAAGTCCCTTTGTACACAGTGTATAGTATAGAAATGTTCATACTAATGCTATATCTTATAAAAGCAAATTCAATGGGACTTGCGGCAAGTCTACGGATACTGTTCTGTTTCAATAATAAGCTTTCCATTATAAGCAGCGAAAGTGCACTTATTATGTTACGCGGTCGTAAGTAAGAACTGTTTTCTGATGTTTGTTTTGCATCGTATTCGGCTATATATAGTGTCGAATATCAGACTCGGTGGTTGCGTGTTCGAGTATCACTGAGGACATGCCAGTTTGTATACCGTACAGGGTGGTGGGGGTTCCACCCGGTATTCAGGCTTCCACCCCCAATAAAAACTCGTCAATATACATGCAAAATTCCTGAAAGTGGCGTTCAAACACCATTCCATCCTCACAAGTCAGGGTTTCTATTTCCACTGTGTGTCCACGAACCCTGACTGGCCTGAGTCTGACTCCTGATGATGACACCATTTAAACACACAAACAAACAGTCTAGTGATCGCATCATGCCGAAGTTACACTGATCACTTAACTGAACATTGCATAAACCTTTTGTTTTTTCGGAATCGGAATCCATCATTTCCGCTGTTTTGCTACACTTTTCCAACCGTTCTTCTCCGGTTTCGGCCATATTGATTGTTTTGATCACGTGGTGACGTCGTCAACCAACATGACGTCATTATTCTAGCAACGTCAGAGGAAATTTTTTAAACGACTTTCCATTTTCGGGTCATAACGCATTTTTATAGAGTATTAGGTTCCAAGTATCTTGGAGTTATCTGTACGAATATTTCAATTAAAACACCTGAAGAAAATCTAAATTTGATTAGATTGAAATAAATTGTTCCGAATTTCAACTTGTTGTGTTAAGAATATAAAATCTGGCTCATGAATACGATATTTATACCGATGGCGGTAACCATCAATCCCTTTTGTAATTGAACGATTAGAGCTTTTTTATAAGGGTTTGAGCACCCAAATTTTGTAATAGATGCAATATGAACAGAGAACTTGATACTGATCATTGAGATGGTATCCATCTCTGTGGGCACTGCTTACCTTTCAGAGGTTCGCTACTTCATTGCTTTGACTATACTGAATTCGTTTAGCTACAACTTTGTATTCATTAATATATTGTTATTAAAGAATTGGTATAAGTCCTTTATTAATATTTAAAATTTTAAGTAATTTAAGAGTTAGTCCTCTAAGTAATTAATATTAATTTCAAATTAAATGTAAGATCTATTCGAAGATTTTCAGTAAAAATGTACGTAATACATCCCCTGAATAATTATTAAATTATAATGACTTTACACAAATAAGATTTCTAAGTCTCTGTTTCTGAAGGATTTAGTTATTTTTTGTTTCTACTTCAAAAAGATTGTTTAAATTTCAGTAGCAGTACGTTGTATTACACAGCATGTATAGATTGAGCGTTCCAGTTGGGTCAGGTCTATATATGAAAATCGAGTTTAAGGTTAACTTAAAAGTGAAAAATAAGCACTCATCAATCCCTGTAAATAAAGAGTAGTCGATATCTTTTAAGAACGGAAGCAAAAATCAATTGTTAAAGCAAATATTGACAAGAAGAAAATCCTAGACAAATACTTCCGAGCACATATCATTAAAACAAAACAAGAAGTCTCAATTTAATTAAATTTCCTTCGTGTTTTTAATGGCCATGTAATAGATCTGTGTCAAATTATTTCACGTGAATTATTTACAACGATCAAAACAGTTATTGTAGATTTGTAAAACCATTGTGGGAAATTGGATTTTAAAAATGTAAATTACCTTAGACAGGTATTTGACTTACAGTCAGATAAGTCAAATTTAGTTCACTGATTTATAGTGTGGTTGTTGTCTTTATACTTTCACATTTTTCCGGTTACATGGTTTTGAAAAGTGTTCTTACAAGGATCATTTAGTTTGTCAGATATCAACGATGTGGATTTCTTCGTTTAAACATGTGTTTTCTATAAATAAATATGTTTTATTTATAAGAAAATAAGTGGATATAGTGAATTCACGTTAAGGATGAGCAGAGTATTATTATTATTCTATCTATCATTGGAAGTGTAATTATAGCACAGAACTATCTAACGCTATTATTATAAACCTGGAATTATTTGTCAGCGGCGATGGCAACAGAAGCAACGACAGTTGAAGTTGATGGTTAGTTTGGTTAATTACTTGTAAACAATATTTACTTTAGAAACAGTACATTAGACGTGCTCCAAAGTACGGGTTTTGACGGAGAAATTCTATAATATTTGTCAAAAAAGAAAAAAATCATTAAAATTTAACCATTATCCATAATATTTACATATAATAAGGAAATTAAACTGCATGTAGTTAATCTGAATGCCACATCCTAGTGAGTTGTTGAAAAATATTTTAAATTAAAGATTACTTTGATCAAATGTTTATGTATATACCTTGTTTATAATTCGAAGTTTATTTTTAATTTTCTTTAAGTTAAACGTTGTGAAAATTGAAAAAGGTGAACAAACATTCTAGTGTCCTAATCACTTAAATGATCTAACTCATTTGAATCGTTACCTTTTTAAATGGATATACGTTAATATGATTGAGAACTTAGACTTATTAAGAATAAATTATGGAATTTTTTTGTAGGCGGGAGAATTAAATTGTAATACTACACAAGGTAACACATTGTAAACCTGTTAAAACTAACGATAACAGCTACAGTACTTCTTTTGTATAATGGTTTAAAAAATCACAGCAAATCCCTCTGCACACTGTTATTTATTTAAAAAAAATATTTTTTTTTAATAATTTTAATTTAAATACATATGTCCCTTGTAGACATCCGGGAAATTTTCAGGCACGTTGCTCCTTACATAATAAGGCAGTGGAAAGAGGTTTGCCGCAAACTTGGACTACAGGAACTAGAACTCGCCAAGCTGGAGGCTTCTGAATATCACTCGTCACAGGCTCATCTAGCATTCAAAGGTCTATGTCTATGGTACGACCATGTTGGAAAGGCAGCTACTAAAGACAAATTTGCTTCAGCTCTAAAACAGTGTGGACTTCACCGAGCAGAGGGTAAATAATTTGTCATTAGACACTTTTTAAACTTGTGTCATTTTATTGTTTTTCTTTTTTTAAAGTTTATAATAACACATAAAGAGACTATCTCCAGTATTAATCTAAAATGAGCTGCTTGTTTCATTACAATTAGATTTTTCAATAGTATATACTATTTGATTCTCATGCATATATCTTTCAGAGGAGATTGAACGACTTGAGTTACGGAAGCTGAAAGTTAGTACTTGCTCAATTCAACCTTCAACTCGTCAGAGGTCAGCATCATTGTCTAGGCAGCCATCACCTTCACCGTCTCGTCAATCTTCTCCTTCAAGAAGGAGACAAATGAACGGACAAACAGAGCAAAATGGTACGATATGAATTGTACACGTTTATTTGTTCTTGACGAGCAAAAATTAGAATAAAGACGGTGCTTTGTGTGGTTGCCAAGTACTTTCCATAAAGTATATGTCTGGTAAAATTGTGTTTGATTTTAAGAATCCGGTGTCTTTTATCTTGATCCAAAATATATGTGTAAATCAACGGATATTAAAACCCAGTGCACTCGAAGCAGGAAATCATTGATTTGTCTGCATATATCAAATGCCCCGATTTAAATACTTAAATATGAATTTATCGACTACTCATTAATTACAACACTTTAATCCTCAACACTAGCCAATTAAATATAGCAGTCAAAGGTCAGAGCAAAATGTGTACTTATCTCGAGCATTGATCATTATGAGTTTGTTTAAATTTTAAGCCTTAAACGTCTTTATGTGTTATACTGTTTAAATATATGTAATATGTGACTGATAAATGAACACAATGGATATCTAGGCGACCACGTCAAGTCATAAAAAATGTCCGATATCTGTTTACCACCGATAAACAAATATGTTGATGGTAAGTTTTTGTTTTTACTTATTACAATTTTTAATGACTCAATGATGTTTAAATTTATTTTGTTGCTATTATGTTTATTTGTTTTTATGATTTGTCATTGTACCCCATGACTTGTAATCTTGTGTTGCGTTAATAAAAGTTATTATTATTTTAATTGAACATGACTTCGGTATTTTGTAAAAGTTGACTGCTCTTTGTACTGTCATGCTTTGTTGACGATATTACAAATTTCGGTATAATTTAAGGTTGCATTTCACGCCCACCGACGAGGAACAGAAGTGCAAGCAGTTCCAGAAGAATCTCTAGCTCAAGGGGTCGACTCGTCTACCAGACAACAAATCATTGTAAGTTTATAATCCTTAATCAATATCTGAACACACTATAATGTTTCTAATAAGATTCGTACGAAAGATAAGTTTTTAGCTCGAACAGATTTCTATTTATGAAAGACATCTAAGATTACATAATAGTTGTACTGTTATACATTGTTAGGTATATCACAAAGACCATTTGTTACTGGTAAGCGCGAAGGAACCAACTTGAAACCTATACAAAGGGGAAATAATTAGTATCGATGTTGTTATCGAGTGCACCGTGGTTTTTTATCATGCAAAGCATAGAAATAACTTTTCTTGCTGGGACCATACTGGGAGGGTTCCCAGTGCTCGACCCACAGAGCAGCCCAGCGCGTCCCCGGCCGGATGGCGGATAGGGGAGACTCTCTCGTTTGGGGGGGGGGGGGGTTGTCAGGTCATAATACGGAAAGCCCGACCGCGGACCGTAGTGGGTACCGTGTTTAGAGAGTGCCAAGCTCCTTGCACGATAAAGACGCATATTGTAGATTTCGAAAAAGAGTAGGCTCATTGTAGCCACCACCCAAAACTCCATACTTTTCCAGTGGCAGTCAAAATTGTATTCCCTGTGACCCATTCCCCCATTTTCCGTTGATTTATTGTTTGTTCACTTGTTCCCGTCCTGATAATAGCTGAAATACTGCTCGCTGGACGTAAAGGAGACATTAAATCAATCAATCAATCAAAAGCAGACTAAATAGCCTTTTTTCCCGCTGAGCATGGAAATTAAAGGCGCAAAGTTGATGGTACATAGTGATATTGTTAACTTCGATATACGTTAACTAATCGTTTATTGTTTCTTTATTTCAATTAATTTTTGCAGGCGAATTATGTCTAAAAATTTCAGTAACGCAAATAAACCCAGTAAAGGAAGTCACAGGAATATGGCGAGAAAAATTCAAGGAAATGTCAGAACATTATTACGAAACTATTTTGACAAATCCTGAAATTTTCATGACAGCTTTAGAGAATGCAATAAACAATCGGGAAATATCAGTCTTGGACATTCGTGGAGAAAACTTGTTAGTTCGACTGAAATTATTGACTTTGGGAGCTTTAGAATCTCTCAATCAAATGTATAAAACACGTCGTCTGCTTGCCATTTGTCAGGGTGTTTTCGTGACAGAAAACGCTCTAAAGACTATAGCAGCTAAAAACATTGGGATAAAAGTGGAGTTGTCGACAGATATTTTGGATCAGTGTAGAGAGTTTTTTCTTACAAGGAAATTTAAGGAAATTATTCACCCAACTGATACGTTAACAACACCTTCTTTCGAATCTCAGCCTTGTTTAGACACAACTACAGAAGGTATGAAATAATTTTTCATTTGGTATACTGAAACAAAATAAATGATGCTTCAGTATTTTAACCAGAAACATCCTAAACGTTCGGAGACTCTGTTCTGAACGCGAGTGAAAATAGTAAAGAGTTTATTTAGAACACTGCACTTGGTTTAAGTTGAATGAATTTTAATAGAACTTCTGATTTTAACTTTTGTGTCATTTAGGAGAAACTTTCATATATACGAAATTATTTACTGTACATTGGCGAAACATAATCTAAATTAGAGGTTTTAAATGAGTTTTTATTAAGGTATATAACTTTGTAAACCACTTGCAAAACTTTGTGAGATAAAATAAAACTAAATTAGAAGTCAAAATACAGACGGGTTGGTTTAGTTTAAAATGGTTTAACGTCAGTTTCAGCAATTTTTAGCTATATCACGGCATTCAGTGTTATCTGATGAGAAAGGTGGAGTACCCAGTTAAAAACCCAGCATTTCGACAGGAAAACTGACAATCCTTGTCAATTTACACAGGTACAATAGTAATGCATTGTTTAATCTTATTTATCTGTTCATATTAATAAATCGTCTGAAGATTTCTGCGAAATTTATCTATAGGAAAAATACAATCTGTTATGTTCGCTCCCCACTTGGCCTGGTGAAGTAGTACACGGAGCGAACAAATGAGAATGTGGAATTATACATCTATGCTGTCGTGTCGTGCTCGGCCATGGTTATAAGTTTTTCGTTGAGATCCTAGGATTGCTAGGTTTGATCTTGATAGATTACATTTGTAGTACTCGACGTAATATATTGTAATGCACTGGTGCGTATATTTGTATTAAATAAAATCGAGCTCCACCTAAAGGCTAAGTTTAATCAAAATGTGTTGTCGTCAGACACAAGTCGATGATATATACCGGTATGTAATGCATATCAATTGGTTGTGTTCTTAAACACTTCTCGAGTTAAGGTATGTGCATGTACCAAAAGACAAATAAAGATATGTAATAAAACAATCCTTTGAGACGGTTTGAATTGATATGAACTTGATATGTATTTGCTCAGTGAAGGCCATGTTGTTAAGGGCGATTTTTTAAAACAAGAACAGTACCAGTGAATAAAACTAGCAATCTAATTAAAATTAAATCATTCACTTTTTAAAGATTTCATTTTCATTGGGGCTTTTATTAATATAACATGTTTGTTACACAAATATAACTATGGTTCTTGTTACAGATGCTGCGCAGGCGCAAGGTATCTTCAATGAAAAGTGGAGAAATAAGACTATAGAGGACATTAAAAAAATCCAAGAACGTCATTCAGTGTTTAATGAAACCATGGACGAATACCTACGGACATTAAATATACTAATGCCTAAAGATAAGACACAAATACAGTCATTGTCCGACTTGCTTCAGCTTTATTCATACTTGAACAAAACTTATGGAGTATCGTCAGGCCTCCGCGTTGATTTGTTCAGGGAGTATCTTCTCATTGTTAATACTATCCGTCTCATGGTAGAAGAGATCAAGAAAAAACTTGTTCATGTAGCTGAAAGCGATAACAATGAATTTGACGATATTGATGACCTGAGCATTGTTAAGTGTATAGTTGATGATTTAGAACATATGTTACAGCCAGACACAATTTTTGAGGAAGATTTAAGTGTTCTCACTAGAGGGTTGAATCCTACTGAAAAGCCCTTGTCTGGGCTTATTTGCTTTGTGCCGTTACTTTTAGCAAAGCTATCTACGGTGTTATTCACTTTGAGTCCTTCAGTGTGTGAACTAGCAATTTTGTCTGAATAAAATACCCGTTAATAAGAAGTATACACATTGAAATATTATATTTTTTTTAACAAATTAGCAGTTTGTGGTCTAAAAAATATATTTCTTATGTATATGTATTTTGAATATTTAGACCACAATTTTGTCATTAACAGACTTTTTAGCATTTACATTATAGTTTGAGCTTCAATTTTAGGGGGGGGGGGGGGCTATTAGTCTTTGCTACATTCTAAAGGGAGGTCTCAGGACCAGAGTAGTTGATGTATTTGGTTATCAACTATTGATCACGTGAGGCTGTGGGCTCGAGTCACACTGTGGCTAGACTCCAATCTTCATTGAGAAGAATTGCTAGTTTTCTACCGAAGTCAGTGTTTTTTTCCGGGTACTTCGCCCCCCCCCCCCCCCCGTTAAAAGCTGGACCCCACGATATAACTGAAAAATTGCCCAAAAGTGGCGTTCAACAACCATTAAAAAATCCAATTTTAAGATAAAAATAAGCAAGCAAATAGGAAAGCAATTATTTAATTATAGGCACATCATCATGTAAGCGTAAAAACATTAATGTTCAATAAAAATACTATAAAGAACTAAAATGTACAATACAGATTGTAAAGATATGTTTTAAAACAAATTAATGGGAGGTATATATGCAACACATATGGCACTATCCGTAAACCCCCTCCCCTTTCCCCCAAAACACCTACACACAATCGTGGCAGAAAGAAGAATGTATAGAATCTGTCGTGGGTTATCGGACGATTAGCATACGATACAAATGAAATTTATAAATGTCATGGAGGCCCAGTGGTCAAGGTAGTTCGTCTACTATTGATCACGTGGTCTGTCAACACTGAGATTACGGGTCCGTTCTCACCGCAGACAGGGCGTACTCGACTCTAATATTAATTAACAAGGATTGCCATTTTCCTACCGCAGGTCGAGGGTTTTCTCCGGATACACCGGCTTCCTCCCCAATAAAAACTGGACGCCATGATAATGCAGAAAAATTGCTGAAAGTGGCGTTAAAATATAAATGTCCCACCCACGCAAAAAAAGCGTTGGACGGCAGATGATTCTCGGACTACATGAAAACCAGTTAAATTAAATTTAAAACGTAATAAACGTGTAGTTTGAAATGTAAACAGTGTTGAATGTATCTCCATGAAATCTAGTGTGTTGGGTCAAGGCTGTAAAATTGTTACTACTGTTATCCTTACACTTTAATATAAATCTCTGAAGGCCAGTTTCTACCTCGGTGACCGAGTGGTTCCGGAAGTTAGTCTGTCGACACTGGGTTCGAGTCTCACTGCGGGCAGGGTGTATTCAAGTCCAAACTAAATTGACACGCAGGTCCGGGTTTTCTCCAGGTACTCTGGCTTATACTCTGAAAGTGGTGTTAGACACCACTCAATCACAACAAAAAAAACTTTTAAGGCTAATACATCCCAGCAAACCGTCAGTGTAAAGCAACACAACAAAACAATGCACGAACAATATTAAAGTAACTGTTTTGGTTGTTAATGTCCGAGAAACAACAACATTGAAACAAATAAAAGAACGGTGTTAAATGACATACACATACATTTTCTAATATCATTACTACTACTTGTATTGTAAACTAATGCATATCCAATACCACTAAGTTAATTAAAAATATTAAAACAATAAGTTAACGAAAATCTGACGAAAAATTTCCTATACCCTCCCCTAAAAAAATTAAGTTGTCACAATGTAAGATCATTAAGAATACATTTTTCGTTATTAGTACGAAAAGATCAAAATATATAAACCTACTAAAGAAGAATGTTATATATGGAATAGACTGCAACATACATACACAACAGATTATTAACCACACGCAGATTGATTTAATAATTACTTTTTATCCTCGCACCTTGGCAAAAAATAAAAATGCACATATATTGATAGATGAAAATGATGCAATGCAATATGAGGATTTATATGAATATTTATCAAATAAGGACTTTCTACGAGGTCAATACGTAGTTATATGGACCGTGGAGGAAAATATTGACCGAGGACTTGCGTATTGACAGAGTAAAAAGTCCTTAATTGTTATATTACAATTTTTCTCTATTTATTTAAATTTAGAATAATAAATTGCATCATACAACATTGACTCATTGATAGTAATTATAGAAGCATTCGAACAAATAGAACTTTATTTCTTACAACCCAACATTAAAACATGTAACAATCTCAGAACAGATCTATTTTTAGAAACAAGCTTTAAATATGCTTTATAAATAGTAACATACCTTAAATATGCTTTTAAAATAGTAACAAGCCTTAAATATGCTTTAGAAATAGAATATATACACAGAATATTTTGGGGGGACATTGTCTACACGAACCAATCAAAATTAGGACTTAACACACCATATGTAATATACAGCAGTATTATTTGAGAGCCTCAAAAATGTATATGTGCCATTGCAACGTCAAGGAAATATTTTCCCAACTTTTTTATTTTCCCTTACTGTTAGGCTTTACATGTTAATATAACTTTTGTATGAAGGCGATACAAGTTTATATTGACCTAGAGACGTACACTAAGGTGATACAGGTTTATATTGACCTAGAATGATTAATCGTACCCTCCCCCTTTTTTTGCGACAAATAATCCCACAAATCACAAAACTAATATCGGATTATAATGGCAGTAAAATTCGGCATAATATTGACCTATAAACGTGCAATGAGGTAGATTTACAGCTTTTTACAAAATCTAGACATAAGTGACAAAGCTCATAAAACAAATAAATATACAGAAACTTGTTCCTAAGATTCCATTTATGAAATTTGTTTAGTAAAAACCTTAAAACTAAAGCTGCCCCTGAACATATGTACACACCAGAAGTGTGCTGAAAAACATTATAAATATTTGTTGTCAATCATGTGACCGAATTATAGTTACTATGGAAACTTCTGTTTATTCTTGTTTACTTTTGAGTTCAATTTTATAAACCCTAGTTCGTTTGACTTATAAAAGATACGGTGACTTCTGAACTGCAGAAGATTATTAAAATCCCTCAATATTGCCTTTAATTTGAAAAGAGGACAACAGTACATATAAAACCCAAAGAAATACGAAAATAAACCCACATATATATTTCAAAACTTTATGTCCACCAAGCTCGGCATTTCCAAAAATTTTAACACATCTTCGAAGAATCAAAATAAATATAGCTATGATGGCACAAACTGTATAAATTACAACCGAGAAACCTATAGAATCGGCATTCACCAGAAACTGTCCTCCCTGAAAAGAAATAAAAACCGACAAACTTAACACAATGGAATAAAAAAACGACATACTATGGGGGAGCAAGTGAAAGATTTAATTTTAATTAGATTGTTTTCTTAGTTAGACCAAAAAATATTACCGACTAATACTAATAACTTTAACTATTTGGTTTTGTAAATGTCCAAGGAACGTATGTCTACTGTATAGATAAAATATATGTAATAAAGTAAAATTATTTAGCTATTCTGAATTCTTACCTTAGATACATGGTAAATTGAAGCAATAACCCATGGCAATCCGAGACCCAAGAACACGTTAACAGAGTTGCTTCCATTGATATTTCCAATAGAATTGTCTGCAGTTTTCTCATTTATGGCAGCCGTCCTACTGGCAAATGTATCTGGCATACTGGTTCCCATGGCAACAAATGTAATGGCAGTTATAGCATCCGGAAGACCAACTAAACACCCAAAAATTGCTGCTAGATCACCAATAATTGCCGTCATAAGGCCGATTATAGCAAGTGAAATACAAAACGTTGGCCATCCTCCAAGATACTTGCAAGGCGGTATAAATGCAAACAGCAGCTAAAAATGACAACAATAATTAAATAGTTATAAGAAGTATGTTCCACTAGAAAATAAAGTTCTGCATATTGCTTTAAAATGTGCAAGTACTTAAATTAATTGAATATGTCGAACAACATTTTACAGCTCGCCAGATTAAGAAATATAAAAAAAACAAACCTTCCAGAAAAATGTAAGGAAATGCATAATATAGTCGATGACAGTAGCCCCTTTCAAGTCACCGCCATTAACGTTCATAGCCTCAACAAATTGAGCTGGATATGACGATTCATCCAACTGGAGGGTATCCATACTGGCTTTGGTTAGATTCATTATTCTGCTCACCAGACCGTTAAATTCTGAAAATCATAGAATGCTTTTCAATGTTAGCAGATTGAAAGCATATGAATCATGTTATAACCGTATTAGGAAATATTTGATACTAGTGTCTAGTATATGTGTATCAACTTATCCGAATTCACTATACAATTCAATCGTGAATATAATGAAATACTAAGATGCTCTCCAAAGTACACTTTCGATAATAAAAGAGCAGTACAGTTAATTTATTTATTTTCTAGAGGTATACATGTAACAGTTATCACGATATCATACTTTAACTGTGATTTTCAAATATCGCACAATATTGAATTTTAATTAGATAAATGATTTTTAAGTAAATAATACACAGAAACAAAAAAGAAATAACATTTGTATTTATCAACAGGTGCCTACATAAGTCTAAAGTTAGTCCATCCTTCGATCGGGGCGAGAAAAGTATACCAAAGGAGCTAACCCAACAATTAACGTAAATGAAATTAACCTCCACGTCATATTTTTTTTAACGAAAACAGACAAAAGTCAAATGCGTTGCCGGTTATAACATTTGGAATTTGTAAACAAATCAAAACCAACTGAGAGCAAGAAAAAAACTGCAACGACATCTTGTTACTGTGTTATAACTTGTACATTACATTAAGGCGAACCTGAAACAAAACGGCATTTATCGGTAATAAATATAAAAAAATATTTGGATATTTATTACTTACATTTACAATTTAAACAAGAAGATGCCTACAAACCAGAATATACATACCTTCATCAACAACAATGGTCACAACCGATTTTGTTATTTTTCCAAGTTCTGCTCCACCTTCACAGTCACCTAGACTTATTTGGAAACTTTCATCTCTTTCTTTTTTCTACAAAGAAGTAATATTCAAAAGTTTTTTTAAAAGAATTGCAAACCAACTACTTTAACTATCGAGTACACAGCAGATCCGAACTGCTTTAAATGCAATTTTTGTCACCTATGCACAGATGATATGGCGATGCTTATATGTGACACCTTCTGCCTTGATTAACGGAAGACTCTATCTAATATGATATTTCATAGTAGAGAAAGGGGACATTTAATTTCAAGCTATTACCTAACTAACTGGAACTCTTAATGGCATTTCCTATACTAATAAGAAATGAATGCAGAACAGAACTATATGATGATAAAGTTAGTTTGCCTACAATTTTCATTTTCAAATTCACGCTATAGTCATAGTGGGATTGGACATTTAATGACATGATCCCACTGGCATTACTGGGATTATGTATAAATTGTACTTAAACTTTGAATTATTTTTTTACGCTATAATTCATATGTATAAAATCACAAAGATGACCTTGTAAGTAAATCTACCAATAAGTAAAATAAAATCACATACTTGACCTTGAAAGTAAAACTACCATATGTTAAATGAAATCACAACAGGATTGTTTATTTGTTTGATTGGTGTTTAACGCCACTTTCAGCAATTTTTCTGCTATATCTTAGTGTCCAGTTGTTTTGGGGGAGGAAACCGGAGTAGCCTGTTAAAAACTCCCGACCTGCGGTGGAAAACTAGCAATCCTTGTCAATTAAGATTGGAGTCGAGTACACCCTACCTGCAGTGAGAATCGAACCCCAATCTCAGTGTTGACATACCACGTGATCAATAGTAGACGAACTACCTCAATCACTTGGCCTCTGAGGCCCCACAAACATGAGCTTAAAAGTAAAACTACCACATGTTAAATGAGATCACAGACATGACCTTGAAAGTAAAACTGCCTCATGTTAAATGAAATCAGAATAAAAATGAGCTTGAAAGTAAAACTAACATATGTTAAATGAAATCACAGACATGACCTTGAAAGTAAAACTATGTCATGTTACATGAAATCACAGACATGACCTTGAAAGTAAATCTACCATATGCTAAAGAAAATGAGAATAAAAATGAGCTTGAAAGTAAAACTAACATGTGTTAAATGAAATCACAGACATGACCTTGAAAGTAAAACTACCTCATGTGAAATGAAATCACAGACATGACCTTGAATGTAAAGTTACCTCATGTTAAATGAAATCAGAATAAAAATGAGCTTGAAAGTAAAACTAACGTATGTTAAATGAAATCACAGACATGACTTTGAAAGTAAAACTACCTCATGTTAAGTAAAATCACAGACTTGACCTTGAATCAAAAATACCATATGTTAAATGAAATCACAAACATGAGTTTGAATGTCAAACTACCTCATGTTACATGAAATCACAAACATGAGCTTGAATGTCAAACTTCCTCATGTTACATGAAATCACAAACATGAGCTTGAATGTCAAACTACCTCATGTTAAATGAAATCACAAACATGAGCTTGAATGTTAAACTACCGTAAGTAAAATGAAATTACAAATATGACACTGAAAGTAAAAATACCACATGTAAAATGAAATCACAGACATGACCTTGAAAGTAAAACTATCATATGTAAAATGAAATCACAAATACGACACTGAAAGTGTAAAATGAAATAACAAACATGAACTTGAAAGTAAACTGAAATTACAATAAACATGACCTTGAAAGTAAAACTACTGTATGCAAAATGAAATAACAGACACGACCTTAAGAGTAAAACTACCATATGTAAAATGAAATTACAATAAACATGATATTGAATGTAAAACAACCATATGTTAGATGAAATCACAGACGTGAGCTTGAAAGATTTACAGATATAAAAATGCTTATTGGGACAAAACCAAACTAGATCTCGAAAACATATACAACGTCTTACTAAATCTTGATCCCAATACTAATGTTATTGAACTATGGAACATCTTCAAATCCAATCTAACAGAATCTATTGAGAAAAACATACCTCACAAAATGCTCACTTACAAACAGAGATTACCTTGGATTCACAACAATCTTAGAAAAATGATTAATAAGAAAAATAAAATGTATGATAAAATGAAAAAAAGACATTAAATACACTGAAAAGTACAAGAAATTGAAAAAGCAAGTTCAGAAAGAACAAAGAACAGCATATTGGAATTACATCGAAAACATGATTCTAGACCTCCCAACAACCGAATCTGGAGGTAATGTTAACATGCAAGCGAAACCCAAAAACCTCTTCTCATACATAAAAGGTTAAGCTGTTCGAGCAGACAATACTGGGATTGCTCCACTCAAAAAGGACGGACAACTTATTGCAGACACAAAACAGAAGGCTTACATACTTAACCTTCAATTTCAATCAGTGTTTACAATCGAATCAGATGATACCATCCCTGATAAAGGACCAAGTCCTCATCCTGACATCAAACCTCTCCACATTACGCTGTCATTCATACAAAAACTGCTTAATAGTATAAATCCTCACAAAGCGAGCGGGACAGATAAATGACTTGCCAGAATACCTCACTTCCTGAGAAGAAATTTAAAAACAGCCAATGTAAACATAAAAAGCCAGGCGTACCTTTCCCTAGTCAGACCAAAACTCATGCTCTGTCTGGGACCCTCATACTGCTGATCAAATTAATAAAATTGAGATGGTCCAGAGACGAGCAGCAAGGAATGCCTGCAAGGCTATCACAACAACAGCAGCGTAAACAACATGCTTACAACCCTACAATGGCCAACACTTCAGGAACGCAGACTAAAATACAGACTCGCTATGTTCTACAATATCATTCACCAACTAGTTGCAATACCATCATCTATCTTACTACCTACTGATCACAGAACACGCAAAAATCACGACTTCACATTTCGGCAAATAACAGTTCTAAAAGACAGCTATAAATTCTCTTTTTTTCCATACACAATCATCCAATGGAACTCGCTACCCGCTAACGTTGTCAATGCCGCCACACTAGACGCCTTTAGAGTACAGCTGACACCAGCTGTTCTCTACACACTCTATTAAACCTCATACCCATTGTACATAGTTTTAATCACCCGTTTTATTTTGTAATTTTGCACTTGTTCATTTCTTTCTAATTTGCAAATATATAAATTTTAACCCAAGTCACGCTGCGCAACAGTTTCGTTATTATCAGTTATTGATAGTGAACTGTATAACAAAAGAAGAAAGTAAAACTACAACAGGTAAAATGCTAGAAATCCGGATAGCAGTGTTACAGGAAATGTTACCTTGCTGTCATAGATTTCAATGTCGATTGTTTTAGTTGTTTCGCCGTGCTCAAACTTCAGTTCACCTTCATCACCTTTGTAGTCTGTACCAGACACGGCGGTAATATCTTTGGTTGACCATTTAACAGACACGTGACCATCTGCTCCTCCCACTCTATGTACGGGAATCCTAACTTTCCGTCCACTTTCTTTCGCAATTATACTTGGTTTCATAAATTCTAGTTTGCCAGGCTCTTCAAAAATTAAACAAGCATGCGAATAACGAAACACAATCAAATGACATTTCGAATGGTTTGTATGTGTTGTTTTTTAATGATTTAGAACTAAGAAATTAAATGTCATAAAATCTCTCTTGATGAAAATTATTCGTCAAAGAGGGACGAGACCATAATTTACGCTTCAAGTTCATGTGTTAGGACATAATTTGTCGCCTACTTTGCATATGACATATAAATACAGATTAAAATGTGTGAGTTTGCTAACATTTTAATAAGGCTCCCGTTACTAAGGACTTTTTTACCAATAAGCATACTTACCATCATCATTAATTATGAGTACTTGAGTAATTGCAAGGTTTCCTAAAGTTACATGGTCGTTATCTCCTGGTATCTGTAACTTTACAAAGAAAAATTCATCTGGTTCCCATTCGTTGTCATCTACAATATCAATGTGAACCTGTCGAAGTTCCTCATAGGCTGCAAACTGTACTTCCTGGTCAAATGGTATATAATCTTCAACAGCAACAGCTGTCCCATTCAATGTTTCCACTCTGTAATATAAGATACTGTGCATTGGGGTTGGCCTTAGAAATATTAAACTTTAAAAAAAAACCATTACAAACGCTAACAAAGAAGTTACACATGACAAAACAATACAGTTTTAAAGCATTTGGGTGATGTGTGAAAATAAATGATTTAGCAGGATTTTAGCGAAAGATTTACCTTACAGTTACCGGATTATCAAGTTTTCCATGACGACGGATACCAATTCTGACTCGTTTATCACATTCTAACACTGAGGTTTCGGCCGCAGTAAACTCGACTACGGCTTTGGTTCCGCCTTCTGAGTGGTCTTTGTTTGTAGTAACTTCTAGATCGCCACGCAATTCCTCGGGCGTCCTAACATGATCATAGATCTGAAATTTTAAAACGAAATACACGAACTAAATAATAGAACAAAATACTTCATGCACCGGTTACTTCATTTTTTTCAGATCATTTGTCAAAGGTCCTCGATAATTAAAGGGTAACTTGAACAAATGTCTAACTAGATAGCATTATCACTGACTACAAATCCCACTAATGTCTTTTTAGAAAAATAACAATGAAACCGGACGAACAACAAGAGTCGAAAGTCAAGGGACAATTGCAAATCCGCATTTACACAAAACAATACAAAGCAAAAAAAACAAACAAAATCACCAACAAAAAAAAACAGAAAAAGAGTAACCCAAACCCAAGAATAACCATGGATACTCAGGAGGAATAAACAGGGTCTGCTCCTTATTGGACACCCTTGTAGCTTAGTAGTCAACAGCAGTCAGCGGTCTAGAAAATCAAAATACCGATTGCAAGATCCAGAAAAACGTATATGAAATGTACACATCATAGGCTGGAGCTGCTAGAATGTTGCTATGTTAATAAAATGGAAAGTGGAAATCACGTTTGTTGTCGGGAAGTTCGTAGTTTTCCCGACTCTATTTCGAGAAATAGGTCTAAGTAGGTATATTGGTGGTCTCTTTAATTTCAAGTTCGATGTGTTAGATTGAATGCAAATATAGTCACCAAATTTAGAATTGTTGAGGGACAAAGCATCGTCACTGTAGCGAATGTGCAAATAAAGGTCTAAACTACTGTCTTCTTTCTTCTTCAGCAGACCTTCTTGGAACTCAGTCTCATAGGAGTACACAAACAGGTCGGCGAGGAGAGGAGCATTTTGGAATAGCAACGGTCTCTTGAAAAACATGTCCTCCAAACATGAGCAATTTTTCTTAATAACTCGGCGTTTTATAAGATCTTTGAGCCTTGTTTTAGGCAGCATCTGAAAGATGGCCGTTTAGAGTGAAACATCCAGTTTTTTAATGCTGCTACATTGGAAAAGAGATCCAGATCTTCAGATGTCTATCAAGTCTTTTGATTTGTTTTAGTGTCAACATTTCATGTATGCCACTCCGAGAGTAGCAAGTGTCACTGTATTTTTAAAGTCCCATTTGTAGTGTTGTTAAAATAGTGATCAGCAGTTTCAACAGAAGTTTGGTGATACATTTACACGATTCTGCTATGAAACGCTGTTTGTTTGGATTTTTGTAAAGTTTTGATTTCCACAATAAGGAGGGAAGATCACAATCGTTGACTCTGATGTGGAGACCAAAGGATGCCCACGCCGATTTGTGATTTTCAAAAGTCTCCTCTTTTGACAGCGTAGTGGATATATAAGTAGGATTGCCAAGTGAATTGTCCATGTCTAACTCATTTATTAAACACTATAAATAATGTTTCTTGCAGGTAATAATTATAATGCCTTATCATCTGCCACAACAACATATATTTTTCATAAATTTTCGGACATTGTTTTAGCAGTATCAAGAAAACGGAAAACATACCAAAGGGGCAATCAATCTCAGTCCAAAACACTAGTACATACCCATCAGACACACAATGACAAACACAGAATAAAACAAGACACAAACAAAAGCCAGTGACACCAATTGAAAAGAAAATAAGAGTGAACTCAAGTGCTCCGGAGAGCATGTAGTTCACATTTTGCAAAACATCCATCGTTTCGTATGTAAGTATATTTGGAGTATTTAGATACATTATAAACCAATATTAAGTTTATTCTCTTACAAATTAAAGCAAAACCCAAGAATATAAATTCCTTTCATATACACACAATTTTTACCTCTTGAAATGTTCCAAGAACTCGGGGAACAAGCTTCTTCCTACCAGCAAACCCTCTGGTAGCATTAATTCTATACCATATACGATCGTGGCTTTGTCCTTCTGTCATACGACGAGCTACCATCTGTGCAGCTTCCTCTGGTGGCAAATTCTGGTCTCTTACTTCATGTCCAATATCCTAAATTTATTGAAACAAGGGTTTATTATGAAGAAGAAAGTTGGTTTTTCTAGGTGCTAAAGATAGTGTCGCTCTACAAGCAGTGTTTAGTAGTTGTGTATTAAGTAAAAGTTAAGTGTGTGTTGAAATAATGCAAATTCAATGGAAGAGTATAAAAAAATATAAATTTATAAAGTTTTATTTAATTTATTTTTTATTAGAAGTACGTGTATTAAACCTAAATTCAAAAGCTACATGCCCCTTTCTAGACGGGTACAATATTACCAAGAGTCATAATGTAACATTTAGCTCTTGAGAGTTATAAAATCTTCGAAATTCAGATCATAGGGAACACACATCTCGTCGAGGTCTAACTTTTTACAGCTTTCCAGTGGGTTTCCGATATTTCTGAAATGGTACGTACTGAAATGTGTTAAAATAAATAAATAAATAAATAAATAAATAAATAAATAAATAAATAAATAAATAAATAAATAAATAAATAAATAAATAAATAAATAAATAAATAAACCACCTTAGAGAGTCTCCAAATTTCTGCATTGTCCTCATCATCCGAGTCTTCCGTTAATCCTCTTTCTTCGTCTTTTTTGTCATCTATAGTTAGAAACGTTTAATACTAACGCTGAACTCATCACTGCAGTGATACAATATTTGGAATTATATAGAAAAACTGAGAATTGCATAATGGACAAATACAAAACTAACCTACATTGTGCGAGCAATGATTATTATGAAATTGTTACATCTCACAATAACATATAGTGATTATGTATTTTAACTAATGTTCCTATTTTGACAAAGTAAATAACATTTAAGGGTATTGAACCTAAATTTAACGACACTAATGTGGTCAGAAAGATCTCATTGTGATCTAAAATAAAAAAGTAAATATTTAAAACCTGAGTGCTTCGTCTGAATGAATCATCAATTTATGATACCGAAAATGGTTTTCGAGAAAACCCATGGCTCGCTTACCCATATTAAAACCAACCATGGTCGGTTCGTCATCTTTATCACTTCGCCTACACCAGTTTCTGTCGGCAAAGTAGGCAACAAGAATCAGTCCAGGAAACATCATAAATGTGATTAAGGCTTCTGGGATGTCTATAACTCCCGGAGACCACGCCTTTAAAACAATGATCAACCATATATAGGCAAAAATACCGGTAACAGTGGTAACTCCAAAGACTTTCAAACTCTGAATTCGACGGGTCTCACCTTCTGGGATACAAACAATACAAATTGCAGATATTATTAACAAATTAAAAGCGGCGGATCCAACAATGGTTCCTGGCCCAAGTTCTCCGGCCGTAAAATCGTTGAATATTATTTCGATGCATGAAAGCAGGATCTCTGGTGCGCTGGTTCCTAAAGCCATAAGACTAAGATTGGCGACAGTATTGTTCCAGACTTTTACTCGGATGATACGATTTTTACCTGGCTCATTCGGATCGGGAATTCTGACTTTAGTTGTTTTACTTGTAATTTTCTCTATAGAACACATAAACACATCGGCGATTATCGCAACTCCAAGAAAACACCACAACATGCCAATAAAATACAAGAATGCGCGGACAGGTATTGACCACGTGTATTCATTAATGGCCGGTAACAGTATCCCTCTGTCGTGACATTTATACACATTAACATCGAATGGTGGCTCCTTCGTCGATAGGGTAGCGTTTGATACCGTTGTATTCATGTTCTGTTCGTAGATCTCCTTAAAAAAGTAATAACAAATATTTGAGGAATAAATTCAATGAAATACAAAAACAATAGTTTACTATATATATTACAAGCTTGGTTCACAAATCAAATTTATATGGTATTACAACAGTAAGAAGAAACCTTTAAAAATCGTTTTCTCAGTCATAAAGACCATACATTCGTCACCGTAAAGCAAGCTATTTGTTGAGTATTTTATAAATCTCAATAGCAATGTTTAACACTTTTATACTATTTCTAGCTATATATATTAAAGGGATTCATAAATAAATACTAAAAATTAAGCGACAGGTAACAAGGTAACATAGTTATCAGCGATATTATCAGGTGCCTGTCTACAACAACAAGCCAATATTAGAATTTTGTGACGTCTTGCCATTTATCATGTATGTGATATACAAATCATTCATTCAAGAAAAAAAACCATTTAATGTTAAATCATCATAGACGCCCATCAAAGAATCACACATTTTTAGATTGGGTCATTTATGTAATACAAAAGCACATCCCCCAGGTCCACGTTCACTCCATCATTTATAATGAACCGAACATGGACTCGGATACCCTGACGTTGGAGAACTAAGGCCGTGATTCTACACTGTAAGACAAAAGTACAGACTCGTATTTATCGTGCGTTGTACGGAATATACGTATTTAGAGAACGTAAGCCTATATGTGTAGTACGGGGAGGGGGAGATGTAGCGATTGACAATTTGTAGCAAATTCAAAGTCGCACACCTTTATCAAACGTAATGATAATACAAATTAAGAAAATCAATATAAATATAGAGAAAACCAACTGTACACAAGTGTTGACCTTGATATATGTTACTGCAATGCTGGTTTCAGTTAAAGTGTAGTGAATATTAAAATATCTGGGTTTTTCATTAAATTGAGGTTGAACGACTTTAAAAAACCCCATTAAATTTATCACATGCGGTGGGAATTGAATGATTAAGATATAACTGAATGTCAAGTAACGACATAGTGTTGATCCACATACACTATACAAGATTTTAAACAAGTATAACTAAAGAGGGAGGAGGATGAATTATTACAGTTCCTTGTTTGTTGTTGTTTGTTTGTTTGTTTAACGCCACTTTCAATCATTTTTCAGTTATATCATGGCGTCTAGTTTTTATTAGGGAGGAAGCCGGAGTACCCTGAAAAACCTCCGACCTTCGGAAGGAAAACTGGCAATCCCTCTCCGTTAAGATTGGAGTCAAGCGCACCCTGCCCGAAGTCGAACCCGCAATCTCATGTTGACAGACCACGTGATCACAAGTAGACGAACTACCATTAGTGTTCTTAAATTTAGTCATAAGTGTGTAAGAACGTAATGTCTCCAATTATATCTAATCACTTTGCTGTAGTCTTATGAAATGGAATCTTGAGTTATATTTAGCATTCAAGATCATTCTGATGCGAGTTTGATGCATGTTGTTTTTAACTTGTAATCAAAATAAGGCATAGACTAATAACAAAACAAGTTTAGCTTTTCTAAAAAGCTAACCGTCTCTTAGCTGCATTACAAATTTTATGGATTTATTAAAGTATCTGTTTTTTGTAATTTATATGTAGGATAGGTAAACAATGTACATGTACCTTGTAAAGACTTTGTTTACGCTAACTTATTATCCAATAGTGCTTGAGAGATTTAAATGCCTGTCGTCACTTAACACGTGCTTTTTAAAAAATAATTAAACAAAAGTTGACTCCCTAAACAAATGTTCAAATTTAGCAGTAAAATATGTTTTGTTAAATTTGCATCAATATCAGAACAAAAAATAAAGATACAGAACATATATTTTTTGCCTAACCCAAACAGCTTTAAAAGTAGGGAGATTTTGGTAGTGTTTACCTTTTAATTGTTCATTGACCAATGCAATGAATGAAATAGAAGTCAATATGTGGAACGTAACATTACTACACTAAAATAATGATTTAACGAAAATAAAGATATAGAACATATAATTTTTTTCCAAAACAGCTTTATAAAGTTGGGAGATTTTGGTACAATGTTTACCTAATAATTGTTCACTGACCAATGCATTGAATGAAATAGAAGTCAAGATGTGGAACGTAACATTACTACACTAAAATACTGATTACAACTCCGATTCAACCTAAGAATATATCGAAATTTCAGTACACATACTAGTGTTTTCCTGACGTAAACGAATGAAATGACAAAAATATTTATAGATTTAGTAAACCACCCAATCAAGTAACAGAGAGTCATTTACTCCGAAGACTGATCGTCGTGGGAGACGGTAATTAAATAAGCATATGTGTATATTTAAAACGGCTTAACTACACACTTGTGAGAGGCATCGCGAAGCTTTTTATTTCATGCATGATGTTTTTTCATCGGCTTACGTTTCAAAAGTATCGCGATGCTTTTAATAAGTATCGCGTTGGTTTTTATAAGTAACGCGATGCTTTTAACAAGTAACGCGATAGAAAAAAGAAAACCGATAGAAACATCACAATTGTGAAACGATCGGTCATTTAAAAAAAAAAACAAGCCGATACTTTTTAAAAGTAACCCGATACTTTTTTCACTATGCATAAAGTTGTTTTCCATCGGCTGACTTAATATTCTTTTAATATGTATCCCGATAGAAAAAGACACGCCGATATCAATATCCCTATATTGGGACATGAACGGCCACTGATACAAATCATTCGGTTAACAGTCAGATCGAGTGTTGCTTCAATTACTTAGCTCCTTTTTTATAGTCTGAGAATCCTATGCCGTCCAACGCTTTTTTTCGTGTCGAGTGCAGCGAACCGGAACCTTTGAATGCATGTATATGTCTTATGAATATTAATTCGATTCCAAAAATACATTTACATTAGCGACTGCCTTTATTGACCGAAATCTGAGTCGAAAAAATGATTTTGCAATTGTTCATTGCAGCTGTTATACATTATATGTTTTTACCGAAGACAAACCTCACTGTTAAATCAAGTACACACGACAAATAACATAATTTTACAAAAAAAGAACAACAAAAACGACAGTGGTATACAACTTAATGTGATGGGGTGTAAGGGGTCACGACCCTTCATCCTTATTGTTATAACATACCAATAAGGATGTTGTTTGTTACATCATGACAACCCATGCATTATGCACTATACACAGCCAACAAAAAAGATATTTATTTCGAAAAACCTACATAGTACTATACATTGGTACCCATACAGAACCAACATAACGGACCTTTATTTCCAAAAACCTACATAGCACTATACATTGGTACACATACAGAACCAACATAACGGACCTTTATTTCCAAAAACCCACATAGTACTACACATTGGTACACATACAGAACCAACATAACGGACCTTTATTTCCAAATCCTACATAGTACTATACATTGGTACCCATACAGAGCCTATATAAAGGACCTAGTACTATACATTGGTACACATACAGAACCAACATAAGGGACCTTTATTTCCAAAATCCTACATAGCACTATACATTGGTACACATACAGAACCAACATAACGGACCTTTATTTCCAAAATCCTACATAGTACTATACATTGGTACACATACAGAACCAACATAACGGACCTTTATTTCCAAATCCTACATAGTACTATACATTCGGAGCCAACATAAAGGCCCTTTATTTCCAAAAACCTACATAGTACTATACATTGGTACACATACAGAACCAACATAACGGACCTTTATTTCCAAAAACCTACATAGTACTACACATTGGTACACATACAGAACCAACATAACGGACCTTTATTTCCAAATCCTACATAGTACTATACATTGGTACACATACAGAACCAACATAACGGACCTTTATTTCCAAAATCCTACATAGCACTATACATTGGTACACATACAGAACCAACATAAAGGACCTTTATTTCCAAAATCCTACATAGTACTATACATTGGTACCCATACAGAGCCTATATAAAGGACCTAGTACTATACATTGGTACACATACAGAACCAACATAACGGACCTTTATTTCCAAAATCCTACATAGCACTATACATTGGTACACATACAGAACCAACATAAAGGACCTTTATTTCCAAAATCCTACATAGTACTATACATTGGTACACATACAGAACCAACATAACGGACCTTTATTTCCAAATACTACATAGTACTATACATTCGGAGCCAACATAAAGGCCCTTTATTTCCAAAAACCTACATAGTACTATACATTGGTACACATACAGAACCAACATAACGGACCTTTTTTTCCAAATCCTACATAGTACTATACATTGGTACCCATACAGAGCCTATATAAAGGACCTAGTACTATACATTGGTACACATACAGAACCAACATAACGGACCTTTATTTCCAAAATCCTACATAGCACTATACATTGGTACACATACAGAACCAACATAACGGACCTTTATTTCCAAAATCCTACATAGTACTATACATTGGTACACATACAGAACCAACATAACGGACCTTTATTTCCAAAATCCTACATAGTACTATACATTGGTACACATACAGAACCAACATAACGGACCTTTATTTCCAAATCCTACATAGCACTATACATTTTTACCCATACAGAACCAACATAACGGACCTTTATTTCCAAATCCTACATAGTACTATACATTGGTACACATACAGAGCCTATATAAAGGACCTAGTACTATACATTGGTACCCATACAGAACCAACATAACGGACCTTTATTTCCAAAATCCTACATAGTACTATACATTGGTACACATACAGAACCAACATAACGGACCTTTATTTCCAAATCCTACATAGTACTATACATTGGTACACATACAGAACTAACATAACGGACCTTTATTTCCAAAAACCTACATAGTACTACACATTTGTACCCATAAAGAACCAACATAATGAACCTTTATTTCCAAAAACCTACATAGTACTATACATTGGTACACATACAGAACCAACATAACGGACCTTTATTTCCAAATCCTACATAGCACTATACATTTTTACCCATACAGAACCAACATAACGGACCTTTATTTCCAAATCCTACATAGTACTATACATTGGTACCCATACAGAGCCTATATAAAGGACCTAGTACTATACATTGGTACACATAGAGAACCAACATAACGGACCTTTATTTCCAAAAACCCACATAGCACTATACATTGGTACACACACAGAACCAACATAACGGACCTTTATTTCCAAATCCTACATAGCACTATACATTGGTACACATACAGAACCAACATAACGGACCTTTATTTCCAAATCCTACATAGCACTATACATTGGTACACATACAGAACCAACATAACGGACCTTTATTTCCAAAAACCTACATAGTACTATACATTGGTACACATACAGAACCAACATAATGGACCTTTATTTCCAAATCCTACATAGCACTATACATTGGTACCCATACACAGCCAAAGTAAATGACCTTTATTTCCAAATCCTACATAGTACTATACATTCGGAGCCAACATAAAGGCCCTTTATTTCCAAAATCCTACATAGTACTATACATTGGTAGACATACAGAACCAACATAACGGACCTTTATTTCCAAATCCTACATAGTACTATACATTGGTACACATACAGAACCAACATAACGGACCTTTATTTCCAAATCCTACATAGCACTATACATTGGTACCCATACAGAACCAACATAAAGGCCCTTTATTTCCAAATCCTACATAGCACTATACATTGGTACCCATACACAGCCAAAATAAATGACCTTTATTTCCAAATCCTACATAGTACTATACATTCGGAGCCAACATAAAGGCCCTTTATTTCCAAAAACCTACATAGTACTATACATTGGTACACATACAGAACCAACATAACGAACCTTTATTTCCAAAAACCCACATAGTACTATACATTGGTACACATACAGAACCAACATAACGGACCTTTATTTCCAAAAACCTACATATCACTATACATTGGTACAGTACTTGAGATTGAAAACGCAACACTTTTATCAATCCGTCAGCGATCCGTCAGCGTTCCAAAATCCGTCAGCAATCAGTTATCAATCAGTCAGATCAGTCAAATCGTTCCCAATCCGTCAGATCGTTCCCAATCCGTCCATCCGTCAATTGACGGATTTGGAACGATTTGACTGATCTGACGGATCGATTTGGACTGATCGCTCCAATCCGTCCATTCAACTTCCGGTTAATGAAATCAATATTTCGAAATGTGAAAATTCGTTTCACTCGCAAATATTAGTATACAAATGTCAAACTGTTATGTCCTCATTTATGGCTCGTTTAACCTAATAATAAAATAAGGCTAAAACAGGTCTAAAGTTATAAATAATACGAAATACCCCCGTTATATATGCATCTGTGACGAAATATAAACATCACATAGTGTCATTTTATTAACAAAATAATTTTAAAAAAAACACACACACAACGACTTAAAACAAATTGGCGTACGTCTCGTATTTGTCTTCGAATTTTTTAAAGCGGAAAAAGTCGAGTCTAAAGTAAAAAATCATACATGGAAATTCCCCCAATATATAAATAATGCATCTGTAACGGAATATAAACATCACATAGTGCAATTTTATTTTAAAAAAAGAAATGGAAAAAAAAGCACCCACAATGAATTAAAAAAATAGAGACCTCGCGTAACGAGGCGTACATCTCGTATTTGACTTCGAAATTTTTCAAGCGGAAAAAGCGAGAATGACGAAGGCGGAATAGTAACATTTTTTTCACTTTGCGCTTTCGCGTTAGCATTATTTGTATGTATGATTGAAGTTAGTTTAACATTATTTTCAAACATTATATTAGTCTATTTAATATGGCGTCGAGTGTTTATAAGGAAGAGCTGCAGTACCCAACGAAACAGCAGACCTTCGACAGGAAAACTGGTTCTCTTTGCAAATTTAGGGATGAGTCGAGCACACCCTCTCATTGTAAGGGTCGAACAGATTTCTTTTTGTGCCACAATTCCTAAGAATTCCGGTGTATAATACTGAGAAAGATTTACGACAAAAGCGAATACATCTATTTATATATTTTATTCACTATCTAATTGTGTCACATGAATTTACACAGAATTAAATGCCAAATAAAGAATAAACGCGTTTGTATATAGAAGCTTACGAGTTAAAGACGAAAACATGTAAGCATAATTTTAAAATCAATTCTGCTTTCGCATTTTAGCCGTCACAATTTGTTTATTTTACGATGTCTGTTAAAGTCATTCGATATTTAATGATATATAAGTATAAATGGTTTCCTTTAAATTCGGAAGTGTTTGAAATTAGTTACTAGGTATCACGTTTTTTTGGGAGGGGGGTGGTTCAGGACAAAATAGAATTGCCGCGAACCATAGTGACGTGTTTAGAGAGTACTTGCACGCTAAGGATCTCTTTTGTGGATTTCGAAAAGGAGAAGGCTTACCCATACCACTTATTTTTCCAGTTGAATTCAAAATGTTTGCCCTTTTTTCCATCTTTCTCTAATTGATTGAGGGGGCCTTGGTGGCCGAGTGGTTATGGTAGTCTACTATTGATCACGTTGTCTGTCAACACCGAGGTTGCGGGTTCGAGTCTCAAGGCGTACAGGGTGCACTCGACTTAATTGACAAAGATTGCTTTCCGACCGATGGACCGGGGTTTTCTCCGGGTACTCCGGCTTCCTCCTCCAATAAAAACTGGACGCTATGATATGTCTGCAAAAATTGCTAAAAGTGGCGTTAAACAATATCTAAACAAACAAACAAACAAACAAATCTAACTGATATTTAACTTATTCTCGTCATGAACACCCTCGCTGAAAGAAAAGCAAGCATCCAATCAATCAATCAATCAATGAAATAAGTTATTCAAATTGAATGACAATCTTTTAAAGGGTACGTTTTGAAAAGGTTCTGTTTTATAGATATGACTGTAATGACAATGTTCAAACCGATCTTCATAGACCTAGGGAATTAATGACGTTTTGTTAAACAAATGTTGTACTATAACACGTGTCTATCTGTAACACATTTTTACGCTTAACTGCAGTATTCACATACAAGTCTCACCGGCGTTATTAGGGCCTCAGTGGCTGATTGGTTAGTCATCTACTAGTTATTACATGCCTATAAACAGGCTGCGGATTTTCGAACGGCTGCAGATACGGTGTGCCCGACTCCAACTGTATTGACTTGTCCGTTTTAACCCGTGTACTCCGGCTTCCTCCCACCCCACCCCAATAAAAAATGAACGCCATGAAATAAATGAAATAATCCAGCGTAATTGTAATTATACGTTTTAATTTCTTTTATTGCCTGTCAAATAAACTTGTGACCAGAATCGCTGTATATTTTACAATACAACTTATTGTTTAGTAAACAATGTGTTTTGATTGACAATGCTTGTTCAACAGTTCAACAATTGTTTATACACAACAGTTTTATAATTGTATTTAAAAATGTTGTAGACTAAATAAAAACACATAGGCATCCATTTAAGTAACCTGTAATGATGTCAAAAAGAGGCCACGTCCTTTCCTAAATGAAAATAAATTTGTTACTGATTGGGGGGTCGAGTCGGCTTAATATACGACAAAAAATATACATGTAACAAGCCGCAGAAAATAAAATACGCCGAAATCACGAGTCGCGGGAATAAAAAAAAAGAGAATCAATAAAGGATTACGAAAATAAAACATTTATCTCGTCGCTACTGATGTGCCTTAAATCGAAGTGTTTTGAGGTTTACAGGGCGCAACCCGCAAATATGTCCTGTTTTAAAGAAATTTGCTATAATATATAATATAAAGAAAATATTTTTTTCTTTAAATATGTTTACTTATGTTATTTTTAAGAACGAGACATTGTATTAACTATTCTTTTGAATACTTGCGTTCGTTTTATTATAAATTTTATTATAAATGCATATATAATATACAAATCACGCAGAATTCGTTTTATCTTTAAATTATTAATGTATACGTATCCGTCAATAAACTGACCGATTTATGCATATAATTAAATGACGGATTATGGATCGCACTGATTGAATTGATCGCTGACGGTTACCAAGGTAATGACGGATTCATAATTTGGACGGATGTATTCATCATCAATCAGTCAGCGATCCGTCAGCGTTCCAAAATCCGTCACCAATCAGTTATCAATCAGTCAAAGTGTTGCGTTTACGGGTGCAAGTACTGTACACATACAGAACCAACATAACGGACCTTTATTTCCAAAAACCCACATAGTACTATACATTGGTACCCATACAGAACCAACATAAAGGCCCTTTATTTCCAAAAACCCACATAGCACTATACATTGGTACCCATACAGAACCAACATAACGGACCTTTATTTCCAAAAACCTACATAGTACTATACATTGGTACACATACAGAACCAACATAAAGGCCCTTTATTTCCAAAAACCCACATAGCACTATACATTGGTACCCATACAGAACCAACATAACGGACCTTTATTTCCAAAACCTACATAGTACTATACATTGGTACACATACAGAACCAACATAACGGACCTTTATTTCCAAAAACTTACATATCACTATACATTGGTACACATACAGAACCAACATAACGGACCTTTATTTCCAAATCCTACATAGTACTATACATTGGTAGACATACAGAACCAACATAATGGACCTTTATTTCCAAATCCTACATAGTACTTTACATTGGTACCCATACACAGCCAAATTAACGGACCTTTATTTCCAAATCCTACATAGTACTATACATTCGGAGCCAACATAAAGGCCCTTTATTTCCAAAATCCTACATAGTACTATACATTGGTACACATACAGAGCCTATATAAAGGACCAAGTACTATACATTGGTACACATACAGAACCAACATAACGGACCTTTATTTCCAAAATCCTACATAGTACTATACATTGGTACACATACAGAACCAACATAACGGCCCTTTATTTCCAAATCCTACATAGTACTATACATTGGTACCCATACAGAACCAACATAAAGGCCCTTTATTTCCAAAAACCCACATAGCACTATACATTGGTACACACACAGAACCAACATAACGGACCTTTATTTCCAAAAACCTACATAGCACTATACATTTGTACCCATACAGAACCAACATAACGAACCTTTATTTCCAAAAACCTACATAGTACTATACATTGGTACACATACAGAACCAACATAACGGACCTTTATTTCCAAAAACCCACATAGCACTATACATTGGTACACATACAGAACCAACATAAAGGCCCTTTATTTCCAAAAACCCACATAGCACTATACATTGGTACACATACAGAACCAAATTAAAGGCCCGTTATTTCCAAAAACCTACATATCACTATACATTGGTACACATACAGAACCAACATAACGGACCTTTATTTCCAAAAACCCACATAGTACTATACACTGGTACCCATACAGAACCAACATAAAGGCCCTTTATTTCCAAAAACCCACATAGCACTATACATTGGTACCCATACAGAACCAACATAACGGACCTTTATTTCCAAATCCTACATAGTACTATACATTGGTACCCATACAGAACCAACATAAAGGCCCTTTATTTCCAAAACCCCACATAGCACTATACATTGGAACCCATACAGAACCAACATAACGGACCTTTATTTCCAAAAACCTACATAGTACTATACATTGGTACCCATACAGAACCAACATAACGGACCTTTATTTCCAAATCCTACAGGTGTAGGACCACCAAATACCGGGAACCAGTCCAGAAAAGTAGTACTAGTCAACAGACAGGTTCACTCTTGCATCATATAGAATTTGAACCGCACATGATACCAGAATAAATTTGGTATTTTTGGAAAGCTGAATATTCTAGGAAACTTGAGGATAAAGTTTTATTGGTTTTAAATGAACATAAAAATGTTGAGAGTCAATTAGGGACAAGCACTATTTTTGGACTGAAATAGAAAGTGAAAGTAGATTTTTAGACCACATGGAGTTCAGGTTGAGCGTTTTTTCTTATATGCAATGAAAAATATTGTGAAATTTTGACAGAATATTTGGCAAGTGCATTTTTATAGGGGACAGAAGTGTCACTTAATTTGAAACAAAGGTAAATTTTCTAGGATAAGTCAAAATTATCAAATTTTAATATAGCCGAAGAGTAAAAAATCTATGGTGGTCCTACACCTGAAGAGGCCATAGACAGGTATATCAACTTCTATTTCTTTTGATAAAAATGGTACTAATTGAAGGTAAATCACCAAGACTATCATTTTAATTGCTTATCAAAGCCAAAACCTATAGTGGGGGTCAAATTTCAGCCTAAATATGGTATTATGTAATATTGTATAAAATTATGGGGTCTTCAGTGGTCCGTGCTTAGTAGAATGTGCTTTAATTTAAATAAACTCCTGTTTTAGGTTTTGGATGTAATGAAAGGGTCAAAATGTATAAAACTAGAACTGGTAGACATTCTAGTATGCAGAAAAATAGTGTATTTAAGATGAATTTGTCAATTTTACACCTGCGGCTTAAGTCGGTTACATTGCTGGCATGGGTTAATACTAAAATTATTTATTTTCTAATCTGATGCTTGCTAAGGGTAAATTTGTTAGTAAACTAGTAACCATATGCAATAATTGTACTTGTTAAGATAATTGGGCCTTGAGATGATGGTACTTCTGTCAAAAATTCCTTAAACATGAGCAGTAATGGGAAATTGGCCAATTTTTGCAATTTCATACCAAAGCAAGATATAATTTTGTTTCTTTGTATGCCAGTTTGAACTTTAGTGGGGTTTTTTTTAGTAAGGAATGTTCATTTAACTATTAAGCTTAATGGAATAGTGAACGCATTTAATGAAATTCATAAAATTTTAGTCTCAGTTTAGAAACTATTAATGTACACCTCCAAAGTATAGTACAACTGAATATCAATAAATTTAAATTTGAACTCAAAAACTTTCTCAGGATGTACTAGGTGCATAATTAGGACAGTTTCATACTATTTTTCTGAATTGAAATGTATTTCAAGAGATAAAAGTCTTATCCCAACAGTTTGAAGGTACTCAGTATCTCACTTTGTAAAAAGGGGGGGGGGGGTGTGAAATTAACTAAAAAAGATGCAAAATTTATGATAAAATTATCTAATTAGTGCCTTTCTATGTGTGAAATAAGTCCATTTGTGTTGGATGTATATTGCCAAGCTTGCTATTTACATCTGCAACTAAGAAATTGAAAAATTAAGGAATAATGCATTTCTTGATCACCAAGCTCATTTTTCATGATAACGTGCATGTGAGGTCTTTGTATGTTTTCATGCATTTCTTGAAAACCGCTGAAAGGAATTCAACAAAATTTTAGAATTTGTTTCGACTAACATAAATCTAAGACCAGGAAAAATTTTATTTAATTTGTTGAACAAAAACATCTTCTTTATGAAGAGGCTATAGACAGGTATATCAACTTCTATTTCTTTTGATAAAAATGGTACTAATTGAAGGTAAATCACCAAGACTATCATTTTAATTGCTTATCAAGGCCAAAACCTATAGTGGGGGTCAAATTTCAGCCTAAATATGGTATTATGTAATATTGTATAAAATTATGGGGTCTTCAGTGGTCCGCGCTTAGTAGAATGTGCTTTAATTTAAATAAACTCCTGTTTTAGGTTTTGGATGTAATGAAAGGGTCAAAATGTATAAAACTAGAACTGGTAGACATTCTAGTATGCATAAAAATAGTGTATTTAAGATGAATTTGTCAATTTTGCACCTGCGGCTTAAGTCGGTTACATTGCTGGCATGGGTTAATACTAAAATTATTTATTTTCTAATCTGATGCTTGCTAAGGGTAAATTTGTTAGTAAACTAGTAACCATATGCAATAATTGTACTTGTTAAGATAATTGGGCCTTGAGATGATGGTACTTCTGTCAAAAATTCCTTAAACATGAGCAGTAATGGGAAATTGGCCAATTTTTGCAATTTCATACCAAAGCAAGATATAATTTTGTTTCTTTGTATGCCAGTTTGAACTTTAGTGGGTTTTTTTTTAGTAAGGAATGTTCATTTAACTATTAAGCTTAATGGAATAGTGAACGCATTTAATGAAATTCATAAAATTTTAGTCTCAGTTTAGAAACTATTAATGTACACCTCCAAAGTATAGTACAACTGAATATCAATAAATTTAAATTTGAACTCAAAAACTTTCTCAGGATGTACTAGGTGCATAATTAGGACAGTTTCATACTATTTTTCTTAATTGAAATGTATTTCAAGAGATAAAAGTCTTATCCCAACAGTTTGAAGGTACTCAGTATCTCACTTTGTAAAAAGGGGGGGGGGTGTGAAATTAACTAAAAAAGATGCAAAATTTATGATAAAATTATCTAATTAGTGCCTTTCTATGTGTGAAATAAGTCCATTTGTGTTGGATGTATATTGCCAAGCTTGCTATTTACATCTGCAACTAAGAAATTGAAAAATTAAGGAATAATGCATTTCTTGATCACCAAGCTCATTTTTCATGATAACGCGCATGTGAGGTCTTTGTATGTTTTCATGCATTTCTTGAAAACCGCTGAAAAGAATTCAACAAAATTTTAGAATTTGTTTCCACTAACATAAATCTAAGACCAGGAAAAATTTTATTTAATTTGTTGAACAAAAACATCTTCTTTAGGTGTAGGACCACCAAATACCGGGAACCAGTCCAGAGGTTGTACGTAAAAGTAGTACTAGTCAACAGACAGGTTCACTCTTGCATCATATAGAAATTGAACCGCACATGATACCAGAATAACTTTGGTATTTTTGGAAAGCTGAATATTCTAGGAAACTTGAGGATAAAGTTTTATTGGTTTTAAATGAACATAAAAATGTTGAGAGTCAATTAGGGACAAGCACTATTTTTGGACTGAAATAGAAAGTGAAAGTAGATTTTTAGACCACATGGAGTTCAGGTTGAGCGTTTTTTCTTATATGCAATGAAACATATTGTGAAATTTTGACAGAATATTTGGCAAGTGCATTTTTATAGGGGACAGAAGTGTCACTTAATTTGAAACAAAGGTAAATTTTCTAGGATAAGTCAAAATTATCAAATTTTAATATAGCCGAAGAGTAAAAAATCTATGGTTGTCCTACACCTACATAGTACTATATATTTGTATCCAAACAGAACAAACATAACGGACCTTTATTTCCAAATCCTACATAGTACTATACATTGGTACACATACAGAACCAACATAACGGACCTTTATTTCCAAAAACCTATGCAGCACTTTACATTGGTACCCATTCAGAGCAAAAATTAGGGATATTTATTTCCAAAAAACCACTTTACTTTGGTATCCATTCTGTTGAAATAAAAGAAGCAAAAATAATTTGAGCTATAAAACGAGTGATGAGTGTAAACTAAGACAAGATAGTATAACATTGAGGGAAAACAATCTGATTATGTTCGCCCCGTATACTACGTATATCTAGTCATTGACATAGTACATGTACGTAGTATACGGAGCGAACATAACATCTAGTATACGGAGCGAACATAACAGTTGGTTTTAATCAGATTTGTGGGAAACTACATTAAATAATCAAAATTCAAATTCTGCTGGACACTACTTCGTTTCCTTTCCAAAGGAGGTTAATGAAAAAAACCATACAAAAGTAAACATTTATCTAAAAAATAAGGAAACGTAATTTTGCGTTCTGTTATTAGACCGAAATAGCTACCACAGTACTGCATGTACAAATATGCCCGTGTATATTTTCTATAAGAATCAAAATAATCCATGCTGTCGTGTTCACTTATACATATAGCAAGACTTTTATATTTGTTGACGGGGCCTCGTCGACCGAGTGGTTAAGGTAGATCGTCTACTATTGGTCACGTGGTCTTTCAACACTGAGATTGCGGGTTCGAATCTCACTGCGGGAAGGGTGCGCTCGACTCAAATCTTAACTGACAAGGATTACCAGTTTTCCTACCATAGGTCGGGGGATTTTTACTGGGTACTCGGGCTTCCTCACACAATGAAAACTGAAGGCCATGATATAGCTGAAAAATTGCCGAAAGTGGCGTTAAACACCATTCAAATACACAAACAATTTATATTTGTTGATTGCAACCGCTCGAGACAATCTCAAACGGCTATGCCAGCCATAAAGTCATGCTTATTTATATGTCTGCTAACCCTTTTTATTTTGACAATATAGCCCATGATAAATCTAAATGTCAGCCAAAAACGTTGTGCTCATTTACACATAAGCTATAGCCTTTTATATTCGTTGATTAATTTCTATCGCTCACTTCCAATCGGTATACAATCTCAATGGAATTGCTATGGTTATGGCAGCCATAAACTAGTGTTTATATATACATGGGCTAGGCATTAATTGGTTGATTTTATCCTTCAATTCTCATCTGCTATGCTTGCCATAGATTATTTCTCATATTTGAGAATATGAAATAGAAGTGAGAGGGCATACTCTCTGTCCCGCTTACGAATTCCGTTTTGAAAACTCATCGCCGGCCGTGACTGCAGTGGCGTAGTTAGGAAGGTGCGGGTGTGCGAAGCAAAATAACCAAAATTAAACAATTGCAAATTTTACAGAGCAGACACGTTGTTAAAGTTCGTCTCCAGCTTCAATGTAAAAGAGATGTATATCATATTATATTTGTGCAAATGGATCAATTTTAGAATTTTGTATTTGCTACATTACCATTAAAGGATTCGGTTTTGTTTTTGATCCGACAAATCACAAAACTCATATTTTTACGGCAGTACAATTTGGCTGTTTAAAGCACTTGTAAGTAACTGCACAGAAAACAATCTAAAGTATATTTATTTCTCAGTTACAGGAGGGCAGTAGGACATACCACAAAAATAAATTCGGATTATAACGACAGTAAAATTCGGTCTATATGGCATATACTAGTTTATTAATTGACCTATATAGTTGTTGCACCGGGTCAGGATAAACATTTAAATGAATAAAATGTCAAATCGGTATCCTGATAGTCCCACCAAATTAGTATATACGCATGATTAGTAACCAGCAAAACACGAATGCAGACTAGGCAGTGAAGATCACAATAAAAGCAGCAAGAACGTTGAACTATGTAAGAACTCCATACATTTAACCTAACTCACACAGTTTATTCACAAATATATGTATTTTTTACGGCTAAATATAAACGAATAACGTAACGAAACACACGTTTAATAGGAATGTCTGAAACGGGGTTGTGAACTCAATTTGTATTTTAATTATCTCCCCTGGATCTTTCCGTTACAGTCCAGGGAACAAAGACCATAATACTCTGAGCTACTCTTCAAGTACCACATACTAAAAGAAGCTATCCAAATCTTTTTATGTTGACAAAGTATACTAAATCTAGGCCAGTAAGACTGCTGATAATTGTGTCGATTTTGACTAGGTACAGACTCCCAAGCTTTGACCCGTCTCTGAAATATCCCGAATATTACTAAAATATACACTACCTCCAATACAAGTTTGGATGTTGCTGTGCTATACAATACATGTGCATTGTATAAAAATATCGAATTCCATTTGGTAAAAAGTACAATTATAACTAATAAATAATGTACATGTTATCATCCTACAATCAACCTGTCACCTGAACTAAATGTGACCTAACAAAATTTGAAATCTGCCAAAGTGTACAGTTGGTTTTCATTAACCCCCAAAATATGATAAACTACTCTCTTCTTTGTATTATAGTTATAATTTGGTTTTTTGCTGAAAGTTTAATGACATCACTGTTGAAAAGACTGTCTTTAGTAACCGTGGTCATCTTTGTTTGATGTGGGCTAAGGGATTTGATTTTGGTATCGTCGTCTAGGTACAAGTTAAGGTTTCCAGGATCACAAATGCCTGTCCAGATGGGCAGATAAGAGAACCACATTTGTTTGGAGGTTGTCAGGTTATAATATCTGGGGCAGAGCATAATGCTAAACGCTTCTTGCAAGAAAAGACTCAGTTTTTAGGTTTCGAAACATATTTATATAAGTCTTAATTTGACGTCACTGTGCAATTTTTCGGCAGCAGTTAAAATTAAGTACATTTGACGCATCCAATTTTTTTCAACTGACAATTTTTTAACCGTTCTCTTACTCCTAATTGCTGAAATAGTGCTCGCTGGATGTTTAGCAACCATTCTTTGACAACGAATCTTCTAAAGTTGATAGTTTTTATCCAATTATAAGCATATTAGAAAATAAGAAGTTAACGGAATTTGCATCATTTTCAACGATCAAGTAACTATTAAAATCATCCAAACTAAACTTGTTTGAAATTGGCCCAGGGACTATATAGCGGACGAAAAGTAATAGTAATAGATCCCCTCAATAAAGTTAGCTAACAATATAAATAAAACTTCGTTTGTTTGTTTGAATGGTGTTTAACGCCACATTGAGCATTTTTTAAAGCTATATCATGGCGTCCAGTTTTTTTTCGGGGGAGTACCCGGAAAAAATCCACGACCTTGCCAAATAAGATTGGAGTTCAGCACCCTCTGTCCGCAATGAGACTCGAACTCGCAACCTCAGTGCTGTCGGGCACGTGAGTAATAGTGGACTTTAATTACTCGGCCACCGAAGCCGCAAAAACTTCGTAATCTTGACGAGGACATACAAAATAAATTGAAATAATTTTCCGTCCATCGTAACAAACCTGGTATAGATAGGGCATCTTTTAACTACGCAAAACAACTTATTGCTAATTTTAAGGCACATAATTTTGGTTACGTTACACGATAATTTTACAAAGAGCTTATGGATTTATCATAGCTTGCCGCTTTATGATAAGATCTGATAACTCTTACAATCGATCATGTACATTTTAATGCATGACTCAAGAACGTACAGCATCAATGTGTGTTAAGTATTGGCAGTTATAACAAAACTTATGTATTATTGATTTAATGCTGTTTTAAGCAGTAATGGTGAATTAGATTAGACTTAACAAAGTAAATCTATATGCTGATTCGCAACGAATGTATTTTTTTAATATTTCTGATCGGCAGGTTTGAAAAAAGCTAAATAAATAATCACACGTATTATTTTCTCCACAATTCATTTACTAAGTATTTTCATGCCTTTAAACTATTTAAAACCTATCAATTCGCGACAAATGTGTGATACTTAAGAATTTATTGTCGAATACAGGTTATATCGGTTTTCAAATTAGGCCATGCAATTCTTGTGAGATTTACAAAACACGTTCTACAGTAATATAAATATTTCTCACCTGTTTAATTAAGTTCTGTCAACGTTCTGTCAATACACAAATCACACTAGGCGAATTTTCTGTTAATGCATGAATAATCTAATAACAACGCCCTGACGCAGTAAGAAAAGGGAGATAACGCTTCTGTCATATAGAAAAGCATGGGGATGAAAAACCGAATAATGGACATCTTAACATTATACTTAAAGTATACTGTAGTCGTAACAATGTTTGTATAAACTGACTTGTATCTCAGTGTTAATGTTCATACTGAATCTGTTCTTTCTTGTCTTTATTTTACACAGACAAATCCGGACATTAAATTAAAATAAAATCTAAAAAATGCAGTGAAAAAATGCCATTGAAAAATGCCAGAACCGTTTATCAGAAAATAAAAAAAATAAAATAAAAATTGCTGACAGTCGACATCTTAAAAAAAACGTGGTTGACAATCCACTTACTAAATGGGATTCTATTTGGTAAATCACAATTAACGTATAGGACTTTGTAAAAAGGGGGAGGCGGAAAGAGTGGTACAGTTACAACTCTACAGTTTCGTCTTTGAAAAAGTCGTTCCAATTCCCAGTTACACAACAGTAACATCGATTAAAAACGTATTTGGGTCGTATTATATTTTTGAAGTAATTATGTAAATACTTAGAAAATGTAAATTATTTGCACAATTTAAATTAGTCCGAGAATCCTCTGCCGTCCAAACGCTTTTGTTTTGCGTGGGGCAACGCAAAACAAAATATTGGAAGGCAGACGATTCTCGGACTAAAGTCAAATAAAAAAATATATAAATAAAAAGGCGTTCCAATTCCCTAAATCACCAAATAGCTTGGCCTGCAAAAGATATAAACTGTCTCCATGGAAAATAACTTCCTCGTACTAATAAAAGGGACATAACTATTTCGATATGTTTCCCATTTTCTTGACATTACAGATTGTTGAACGACTAAACGTTTCCTTTAAAAAGGTACCCAGTTATTGTGTGTTAATAGAATACACGCTTCATTCTGCGCATGAAGTGTCAATGCCAATTGTCGTCATTGAAGCGTTTGTGTATTTAAGTTAGGCACGCCCTCCCCCCCCCCCCCCCCGATATTCAATGAAAGGATAATTGCTTCAATAAGATAATCTGTACAAAATTCAGATTTGTTAGAAAAACATTGAGATTTTATGCAAATAGCACTTCTATACAGCCACGTGTGTTTGTCTGTAAGACACATTCGATTCCCTAATTTTGGCATAATGAAAGTTCAGTAAACATCGCTTCACGAGAAAGTAATCTCGTCCTTGAGAAATCATACGTATACATAAAGTCTTCGCTTTCACATATGCCTACACATATTACAATACGTATTTTTCTACCAAAGAACTAAAGGCAAATTATGCTACAGCGATGAACAGGTTTATTGTATGTTAGATTTTCTGATGGACAATATATTTGTAACATAGAATTTTTTTCAGCAGGCAATCGGAATTGCAATGGGTACATACTGTTCCCCACTTCTTGACAATTTGTTAATATATCCTTCAGAACTAAAATTTAAAGAAACTACAGAAAAATATTTATCTATATGACCTAGACTTACATCTTAAATATGACAACAACGGTCATCTTAGCACAAGACTTCGACAAACGAGTCTATTTTAATTTCAAAATTATTAATTTTCCTAACATAAGCAGGAATATTCCAGCTTCTCCTGCATACGATGTCTATATTTCTCAAGGGTGATTAGGTATGCGAGAGCTTGAAGTGAGTTTAAATTAAAATTAAATAAAAGTTTGCAAACGTCACTAATTTCTTCTGGATAAACTTATAAATCAAGGTAACGGGGAAAAAAACGACTTGTCCGCGCCTTTAATAAGTTTAACTATAGATACTATAGATACCATTTCCTTAATCTCGTTTGAAAATATGATTGCAGATAGTTTTCCAAATTTTGGAATTCAGTACACATTTATTGTGCTGCGATGATGATTGTGTACAGGCATTACTGACTAGTGCTGTATGATACCCATCCATTCTCATCAACAAACCAACTCATATATTACAGGAATGGAAGCGGGAGGTTTGGGATGCTATAAAACCTTGTTAAACCCACCATATCTTATGAAATGCCGGTACCAGATCAGGGCCATTGCTGTAGCTGATATATATTTGGTTGTTGGTTATAAACTTTGCCAGTTTCCTGTACTTTGATTTGTGGAGTTCCTTGGTTTTTAGTTATTACCTACTATTTACCTTCCATTTACATAGCCCCGAGCGGGATCCGGGTGGCTAAAAGAATAGACCGCAGTCGCGCTAGCTTGTCCTAAAAGGCGACTAAATAGCGCCCAGTACCCTGACCGGCGTGTCAGGTCGGTTTGCCTAAAGACCGACTGGGATGTGTGCCCCAGGTGGTTGAATGGGGTATCCCTGGCAAACTGGGGTTGTCAGGCCATAATACGGAAAACCTGACCGCAAACCATATTAGTGCACCGTGTTGGGAAAATTGCCACGTTCCTCGCACGTTTAAGAACGCTGCTGTTGTTCGCTATGAGTATGGATTTCGATCCCGCTACAGGAGGCTAAATTGCCCGACCATATCATTCCTCTCATTCATTTGCCAGTGGCAATCTAAAATCCGTTACCTCTATTTTTCCTTGTGTCCCTTCCCATTTTCATTCATCATCATTTCATGTTCATTTTATCATCCATTTCATGTTCATCGCCTGAATATAGCTGAAATATTGCTGCTCGGGCGTTAAACACCACATCCTCCCAAGTCAGGGGTTCTGAGTCCGCGTTCGCTCCATCATGATGGATCAGAACCCCTGACTTGGGAGGATGTAAACACCATTAATCAATCAATCAATCAATCAATCAATCCATTTACATAAATAAACAAATCTTAGTGTCATAATAAGTTCAGATTGTAATTGAACATCACATGTAGATAATACTTTTGAAAACTTTAAAAGAAATAGCAGAATTAAGAAAACTTAACATATAAACTATCTAGACCTATTTTATTGTGAGAATATGTCATGCCGTGTGACGTTATGGTGAGAATGTCAGAAACTGGCAAAGTTGATAAGGAATCAGCTATGACATGGTGATAGTATGTCATGCCGTATATGGAATCAGCGATGACGTCATGGTGAAAATGTCTTTGCGTATATAGAATCCGCAATGCATAATATTGGATAAGATAATTATATAGTTTTGTAAACACATGCTAGAATTTGAGGCGATTGTATCAAATGAGGGGACCATAAGATATTACTATGGTCAGGTCTATAAAGATAAATATTTAAAACTACTTTTTCTCCTGGCTTTGAAAGTTTATGGTATATAAATATTTTAATCCACTATTTCATTTAACATAGAGTTGCTACAGGATAACTATTGTTTACTCCAGTAACACAAACAGATATACATTCTTATTACCATTCTTATGTAATCACTATGAAATCTTTTCTTTTGACTACTATGACGGAAACAGTATAGTGTGATATGACAACTAACATACCAACATGACAAATCATGCTATACAGTCAGATCTAGTGCAGCGAAGCGGAACCTCTGTGCATTTACGACACATGTCTTATTGATATAGATAAATTCCAGGAATATATTAGCTTTAATGTTTGAATTTATTGACTTAATTTTAGGCTTTATGACTAAAAATGTTTGAAATAATGTCATAACCTTAATTTTATATACTTTATTCATTTGTGAAGATTTTACGTTTTTTTTAAGCGCACACAAGTTGTAAAAAACTTTAGAGTTCGCCATTTCTCTCCCAGAATCTCTCGAGGAACACTAACCAACGTTACAGCTAATTTTTCAAGACTTGAAACTAAATTTTCAATGCAAACAAAGATACGTTTGTTTAACAGCTTGGTTGTATCAGTATTCACCTATGGAAGCGAAACTTGGAAAGCAACAGAAAGAGACAAGAAGTTAGACACATTTCAAAATATATATAGGTGCTTGAGAAATATACTTCGAGTCAGATGGCCAGATAAAATAACAAATAAAGAGCTACATGAAAGAAATAAACTCAAAAGCATCAGTTTAACAATAATGCTGGGAAAGTGGAAATGAATTGGGCATATTCTCCGATTCAACAGCAGCAAGAGGATATGCACAACAGCCCTTACATGGCATCCAGGGGGCAGAAGGAAAGTCGGTCGGCCAAAATCAACATGGAGGAGAACGACAAAGCGGGAAAGAGACCACATGGGATGGACAACATGGGCACAGGCAAGAGTGGCAGCAAAAGACCGGCCAAACTGGAGGAGGTGTGCCAGTGGGCACGAAGAGGATAGGTGAGGTGAAACTCTAAATTACCCTTCAAGTAACACATGCTTAAAGAAGTTTCACAAATCCTGTTATGTTAACAAAAAACATAAAATAGAGAAGTCTTCTGAGAATTTTGTCAAGTTGAATTAGGTAAAACACTTTTAAACCTTTTCTCCTCTCTGAAATAATCCGAACGCATTTTTGGTTGCCTCCTATACAAATATTAAATACGAATGTATGTTAAACTACTTTTGTTAGACTAAATGGATTTGCTGAAAAAAAATGAAAAGAAATCCTCCAATTAAAAGACGTTTAGTAACTTTGACGACGATGGCTACCGAATAAAAGGATAAAACGTTGGCTTCGTTGTCTAGGTGCAGAAACTGTTTTCAATGGTTCAACCTACAGAGAAGCGGAACCTTTATATGCATGTACGACCTTTGTCTTATGAATATTATATCAGTAATACATTAGCTTTAACGTTTGCATTTATTGACTTAATTTTAGGCTGTATGACTAAAAATCAAGTGATGGTCGAGATAGATTTTGTCCTCAGGTGTTTCTTGTCCTCAGGTGTTTCTTGTCCTCAGGTGTTTCTTGCCTAGTTATATGGTAGATGCAAAACAAATCTCTCTAAGTTTATCATTAAAAGTAATAACAAATTATAAAAAATTTAAACAAAAGACATATATATAACGGAAATAAAAAATTAAAGGGAATCAACTCCTATGAACAGTTGCATAAAACTTTATTTGACGGGTGGAACTAGTTTAAGTGATCACATCCCATTATCTTACCCATACAACACAAATATACAATATCAAACTCAAAACCCACACCTGCACAGTACAGAACCAATGTAAGAAAAACCTAAAACACGATGACAAACAAGATGCAGGAAATGATATAAAAGATAGAGGCGCACAGAAGAAAAATGCGAATGTCAAATAATGATTAGTGAGATAATATGAATAAAGTTCTCTAAAACACCGGACCACCAAATCCATGTGGTTAAATAGACATTTTAACTTTACATAAGAAGCCCTTCAAATACAATACATTGGAACCAATTCTAATGAAGTATTCGTTTAATACTATACAATAAGTATAAAATGGCAAATTATTTAAAAAAATTCAAGAAATATTTATGATTAGTTTAGCATAAACATGTTGCAAAACCTCCTTTGTACACAGACATGACTGTTGAACATTGTGTTGGAAAATACATAAAAAATCTAAATCCGGATTCTGCCAGGCACTATGTCATGAATGCTTCAGTTTCCGAATGGGGTAAAGGAAAAAACATACAATATACATAATTAACTATTTATTTCATCAATAAAAAAAAGGTTGTAATTTTTTCATTCAGTGTTTTGAGATAACATAGCGCTGTTCACATTTGCTTTATAAGAACTGAAATCATTTATAAAGTGGTGCTTACCAGGGCTTGGATTTTATCTCAATGGATCAATGGGCTATGCCCCCCATGAATTATTTCTTATAAATAGAAGTAAATGACCAGTGTTGGTAATCAAACTACAATAACGTCTCTTTAGGTAAAGTTATTAAAGGCATTGAGTAAGTCTTGCTAGATCGTGATAAAAAGCTTTAGCTTAAACATAGGATAGGAGAAGATTTTGCAACATCAAATATTCTGAATGGCGTCGTATTGCATTAAGCTGGTATTTAGTGTTTGTATCTTTTAAACAAAACTCGAAGTTGTAGGCAATTTATAAAATTTTTACCATTTTTGTAGTATAAATATAAATATATTATGAATAAAAATTATTATAAATAAACAAATAAGAGTTATTTGCAAACATAATCCAAATTAACTACTATTAGCTGAGACATTCATGCTTTTACGTATACAAGCATCATTTCTTTATTTACCAACTGCCGGTCAAATTTTACAATGATGTTTACAGTGAGTACTATCTTGTTTGTTTATTTACCCCAGAAAATGTTATATTCCGTAACACTATATACAAAAACAATCTACCTTTATATGGAGTTATCCAGAGATGTCCACTATTATTGTTAAACTGTGCAAAAATATTAACGATAGCCGATTCTCCTGCGGCCTGGAATTTATAAACAAAGGCCACGCCCGTCAGCAAGCAATCGAATGTGTATCTCCACCAAAGACATATGACATATATATCAATCTAATATGATTTTACCTATATAAACAGGTATCAAAACAAGATCTCGTCACCATTCAAACTATATCAAACATATTCCTAAGGCGTAAGTCAAAATAGTAGGTGTTAGTCAGGCTAGGAGAAAATGTATGTAGGTTGTTTAGTGTGGTTGTAAGAGTAACTGCACAGTAAACAATTTTAGGTATTTTTCCCAGTTGTAGGTCATCATGAATTATAAACGTTTATTTACTGACCTACAGGTTTGTGTGGGGACATATTTAGGAAGTCAACGTTCCTTCTGTTTGCTTCGATCAAAGAAAAATTACTGAGTTCATTTTGAACAATAACATTATGAATACAATAGCCATAATACGGAATAAGCACTGAAGATGATAAAAAAAAAAAGAAAAATATAACAGCAAGTGTCTTGCACAATGCATACCACCCTCCCACGTCAGGGGTTAGGAGTCCGCGTTCGCTCCACTGGTGATGGTGGAGCAAACGCGGACTCATAACCCCTGACTTGGGAGGATGAATGTATACTCACTCATGAGTGTGAACTATAAAAGTATAAAAAAGCATTAACAAAAAAAAATATCACGGAATTAAGACGTGAGACAGTCAGGATGGTGGTAGACCATTAATGCTTAAAATAATGTTGAAATAGTTGAGACAGTTGAATAAAATGAATTATATTTTGTTCAGTTTTGTTATTGTTAGGTTTCGTGACTAGCATATTTATAAAGAATTGTATAGCTTATAATACAAGTCTATCATTTGGAATTCCATCTTTTTCATGAGTGCATAGACAATAATTTGCCGTTAAGAATACACGACGATTTTGATGTGTATACAATAAAACAATATAAATTGATGTATGGAGAAATTATTCCCAGGGAGAGTTTATGGAAATGTGCCATTTGTGGTTAAAGTGTTTACACACATTGAAGAATCGTTGACAATAAACACAATAATGGGATATATCCATTAGAACTCTATATGTTTAACGTAAGTTACAGCTAGTTTATTGGCTGGAAATTTTATTAGATTTTACGTCTAAAGGAACACTATCAAAGTAGTAAGTCACATACGGAATTTTGTTACCGGAGTTGTGAACGCCACTTCTATTATAATTATCTCCCGTGGAATATCAACCTATGTTATAGCTAATTTGTGGAGTCGACTACAAAGCAAAGACCATGATACTCTGAATTACCCATCAGCACATGCTAAAAGGAGTTACAGGAAGTCCTTTGAGAATTGTGTCGCACAAGTTTTTTTGACTGATAAACGAAAAATGTATCTCGTTACTAAACTGGAAGAAAGCGAAGCTCTGTCAAGTTTTCTCACCTGTTTTGTAGCAAGTTAATTTATAGATATACTAATAATGTTCATATATTGTTATCCTACTATGATCTACTATGAACATGTCACCTGAACTATAAATCCAGAATCTGCAAAAGTATTCAAATGTCGTCAATTATCCCAAAATATATATTTGACTATTTCTGTCAGACAACAGTTTTAACAGTTTAAATCCTAAATTTAAAAAAATGCCTATGTATAATATAGTAACAGTGGACATTGATGGCGATTGTGGTCGATTTCGCGTAGTCGAATGTACAAGTAGGCGAACAGAGGAAGCCCTTCTGGTTTTGTTCAATTTTGCAGAAAAGTTTCCGAATAGAGAAGATGTTGAGTTTTATTCTAATAAACCAATTTTGAATATAAGACAAAAATTATAAAAGTATCCTTATTAAAAAAAAACTACTCGTTCTATAAGGGTACAGATCGTTTGTCCCTAGTCGTTTACTCATTATATATGTATCTGGTACTGTAGGACTTTATCTTATTCTATTTAATTTCTTGGAAATATTTGTGTCATGCGTCTTTATGTATTCTCTAATTGTTTGGCGTTGAATTGGAACAATACCAAAGTAGTTCTGTACAGAATGCTAAGTTGTCGTATTACAGAAAATCAGACATGTGAACGCAAAATAAGAAACAGAGACTAAAGATGTTTAATTGATGGATATTTGTCAAGTGTTGTACTAGTAATTTGATTTATAATATACAAATGTAAAAATTCAATTCTAGTACAGATGTGGTACCAACGCACTTCCCACAAAACGTAGTCAGTACAATAGGAGTACGTCTGCTGGCACGAATTTGTAGGCGGTACAGATTGTACTCCCTACAAATTCCCCGTATAGATTAATATAGAGGAAAGTGAACATAGATTATTCCGATTTATCCATACCCTGCCATATCATTTGATAATTCCGCAATAGTATGATGAGCATATTTTTATCATGAAATATACGGAAACATTGTCATATTTCTCCGTATCCTAAAACTTTTCTATTACCTGTAACCAAGGTAACACGACATAATATTTGTCTCGTCAAGTTGATTCCCTTTAAAGACTTCAGGGTTTTGATTTATGGCAAAAAATCTAAACTTTGATTACAATCTCTCCTTTCTGTTTCGATGCGTGGCATGTATGTATTGGCAGTTAAAACAACGAATTATGTATTATTGATTGAATGTCGTTAGTAATGTTGAATTAGAATAGACTTTACCAAGTGAATTTACGGGATAATTCGCAACGAATGCATTTTGCAGATTTGAAAGTAGCTTAACCAATAATCATACATATTATGATTCATAACTTAATTTATTCCATGCTTCCCAAACTATTTAATAACAGATCAGTTCGCTAGAAAAAAAACTGTGAATGTATTTAGTATAAAGCGCTAGGTTTCCACAGTGGGAAATGCAATAATTATAAATTTCATTTCTATATTCGATTTTTTAAATGTACTTTAAATAAATATGTCTCACCTGTTTAATCAACTACCGTCAGACTTCTTTGTATACACAAATCTCCCCTGGCGAATGTTCTCCTAATGTATGAATCCTTATGAATAATCTAACACCGCCCTGACTCAGTAATGAAGGGGAGATAACACATTTGTCACATAGAGACATGTATGTAGTTAAAAAGTGAGTAATATGACGCCTTGACATTATGTTTGAAATAAGAACTGTTTTTATTATTATATATACAAAATTTGGCGTTCTCCCGTGGTAACAATGTTTGTATTAATAAATTACCATTAGAATAGACCAATTCTTTCATTTTAACGATATAGGCAAGTGTAGTTAAAAACAGACAAATGTTTGACGTATACAGACATGCTACAGCTGGATCTAAAGCTAAAAGTGTAATTTTATCAGAAAATAAGACAGTAGAACAACGCAAGCTCTCCGTAAAATGGTACACTTATAAGATAAAATGTCAGCAAGATACACCAGGAAGGAATCGGGGCGGGCCAAACATGGTATTGAGATAGAACTCAATATAGGAATTTTTAAATGGACTTGTACTCGGTAAATATAAAAAGGGCTTCAAAATACACGTACCTCGGACTCTGTTTGTGCCCTCCATTAAAACAAGTATATGGATTATATTAATGTTTTAAAATTAAAAACACTTAAAACTTTATTATAATTACACAGTTTTAATATAACATATGCAAACCTTTCCTTCTCTCGTATTTTTCTTAAAACACTGTTGTCTCCAGTCCATAACAAGGGTCTGCACATGATTTTATATCCTGGTGAATGGGAGATAACTAGTACAAGAAATTATATTTCCGGAGATTCAGATAGTTGATTGATTGAATCATCGGACGTATTAAAATAGTTATAAATTTTTCTATTGCTCTGAGATAAAAACTTATTTATAATACACCAACGCTTCATTCTTCCGCCAGTGACAATCATCTACTATGGAACGCCATTGCTATCGTGTGTTTAAACTCAAGATGTTGTCTTGTCCATGTAAAATTCCGTTAGGTTAAAACTTATTTTGTGCAGTTCAGAAAACTTAATGTGTTGTCAATCAATGATTATTTATAGCGAAACATTGTAAAGTAAATTTGATAGTTGATAGTTTGCTATGTTCATACTAATTGATAATGTTTATCAAGTGCGAACAAAATGGTGCGTCAGTGTGTAAGTGTAATCTTAAATAATTATAATGTTAAGTTGTGTATTTTTTGTATTTAGTAAATATGACGTCTTCTTAATGTAATAATTGGATATATAGATTTTAGTGTCCAAATATATCGCAATACTCAGTTTTTTTGCAAGCAAATAAATGTGTTTTTTTTAACAATTTGACAGCGTTTATTTTGCGCGACCACGATTTTGTAAAATACATTACATTTATGTTAGAGTTGTCTTTCTTTGATTAACATGTCATATGATTTTTTTCCTGCAGCCATTTTCTGTACGTATATGGCACAGGCCGCACTTGTTTCAGAAAAAAGTACCCCCTCCCCTTATACTCTAATTAGAGTATGGTAATTTTTTTCCGAAACAAATGCATGTGGTATATGGAACCGAAACGATTTATAAAAGGAGACTGCAACCAAGGCTGACCTATTCAAAGTTATCATAAACATGACTAAAAATGACTATATGTTTGACCACTTGGGTTAGTGTTCATTTCTCCCTCGAGTGTCTACTGACAAAAAGGAGTTACAAAAACATTACCCCTTAGAAGATAAACATACACATTACTGTTATGAAAATAAGTTTGATGACTGATTAACATGTCATTCATCTGTCAGGTCAGTGTTGCAGTTTCATTCTGACACATATAATTATAATTATTATCTAGTATTTACTTATGTGTGCAAAATTATCTTTCATAAAGAGGACTGTACAAAGTTAAAAATAACTAATTTATTTTTTTTAATTTATAAATAAACTATCATTAATTCCAAACAGTATGTTAACTAAATATATTTCTATATTTAATTATACTTTGTCATAGCCTACAGTCAGCAGTTTGATGCTAATCCGACATTTACTTTACGGCTTTCGGTGTTTATAGTCGCCAGTCTCTAGTAAAGTCACTTGTCGAGTTTTGCTTTCGTTTTGGTAATAATCTATAGTTTGCTGCTACCTGTCACGTCCAAACGACGTGGCGTGGTATAATGTTACTCCCTCACTTTGGATATATGTCCTTGCGTCCATCTGTCCGTTTCCTGCTTTATTTCGAGATGAAATTTCGAAAAACGAGACAACTTATTTGGTTTTCAAATTTGCACAGCTGTTAAGTAAAACGGGAAAAAAATTCAATTTTCAGCGCAATCCCATCTGTAGGCTTTAAGTAGGGCCAATTAAAAAAACTTGTCAAAAATTGTCAGTTTTCAAATGATAACTTAAAAACGAAATTTGTTAATCTCTTTAGTATTATAAAATGAAGATCAAGTTGAATTTTCAGCAAAATTCCATTTGTAGTCTTTGAGTTGGACCAATTTTTTTTTCTCAAAAATTCGGCGGTTTCCCGATGATAACTTGGAAAACGCACCCCCATATCTTAAGAACAAAAAGTCCCGTGTTGATGAAACTTGTTATGCATAGTTATGCTAATTTTATATACCCAACGTCAATGTAAAAATTGTCTTGTGAGATGGTATGTTATCATGCTCAGCTGTTCCTATAGGCTGATTTGTAATTCAGTAAAATGTGTTCCTAGATATTAAAGCCAACACAGCATGGCGGAATCATTTAATGCCCCATTAGATGTGTTTTTCTTAATAGACTGCAGTTTGGTAATTTAAAATGTAAATGTCCAATGTCAAGGTAAAAATTATCTTGTGAGATGGACTGTTATCATGCTCAGCTGTTCCTATAAGCTGATGTGTACTTCAGTAAATGTGTTCATTGATATTAAATCCAACACAACATGGCGGTATCATTTAATATCCCATTATATCTCTTCTCCAATGTTACTGTCTGCGTGTTTGCTTAGTCTGAAGTCTTCAGTCAATCACGTGTCATGTTTCACATTCATTTATTCATGGGTTGCTTTCTGCATCTTCAGTCTCGGGAAAATAACCTGTTATGTTCGCTTTCGTTTATTTATAGTCTATAGTCTAGTCTAAACCCAATCGCCTGTAATGTTTCGGTTTAATTACTTTATAATAGTAGCCACAGTCTGCTGTTTTCGGCCAATCACTGTAATGATCTGTAATATTTCAAATGTGTTTTTCTCATAGTCTACAGTATGCAGTCTAAAGCCAACCGCTGGTTTTGCTATTTCGTCTAAGGTATACAGCCTATAGACAATCATATAAAACATTCTGCTTCATTTTGTTTATATTGTCCGCGATCTACAGCGCTAGTTTTAAAGGCATCAGTATTTTCAGACTATGGTCTTTTTAAAGGTTTCCTACAGTCATGAACCGGTTTTTATTTGTTTATATCGAATCCAATCATTGTCATATACTATACATCATTTAGATTTGTGACAAAACTAACATAAATACAATTAAATAAAAGTGCAAGTTTGAAAACATCAAGTTACAATAAAAAACAGTTAAAAGGCCCCTGTCCTCTGTAAAATTGATAACCTGCTTTAGTGTTGATAAAGTCAATTTGTAATAATTTTTGCGTTGAAATTTCTGATAGTGTTCTGCCAATCACTTGCTATGCTCCGATTTTGTTTGCTTATAGTCTACAGTCTTGCTAATCACATATCATGCTATGATTTCGTTCGTTTATAGTCTACGGTCTGTAGACAGCCAATCACATGTCATGCTGTGCTTTTGTTTGTTTAAAGTATACGGTCTGTAGTCTCCAGCCAGTCACATGCCATGCTCTGCTTTCGTTTGTTTATAGTCTACAGTCTGATGACAGTCATGATCAATAACATGCAATGTTACGGTATAAAGCATTCTACACGATTTGCAGTGTCTAGCTTATCACAAGTAATTGTCCGCTTTGTCTGTTTATAGTTTGCATCGTCCTGTTATCATCTGTAGTGTTCCTTTGGGAAGCCCTCTATAGTCACCATTCTATTACTGCTTTGTTTCAAACCAAAATTTAACATTAAAGTGAGTAGTTCGTTCTTCGTTATCATTGGTTGTGATGGCATTACATGTAAATGGCTTAAACAAATCAACAAACTACAAATCAATTAGCGGTGGGATGTACTCATGCGTGGAAAATTTATACTGCACCTTTAAAAGAATGGAGAGTTGGTTGGAACGGAAACTACAGCTATTTGTAGCGGCTCTAGTACATCGGCTATTTTTCAAAATCTAAAAGAGCGTGGCACTCTCCAACCACGTTACCCAATTAGGTCCGTGGTCAAATTTATCCGTAGTATACCCTAACAACACACATCCCACAAACCCAACGAGACAGGATATATATCCGCCACACAGGGACGCGCTCGCCCACTCTGTTGGTTGAACCCTGGGAACTCTCCATAACTAACAGTCTGCACTGGCGTTTGCACTATGTACAACAATAATTATATGCTTCAAACCATGCTGAAATTTACTGTATGACATAGTTGTAGATGAAGAGATAATTTCCATAAACACAAAGATGTGTGTCCTATAACATCCTATATGAGATTTTAAATCAGGTGTTTTTGTGAAAAACATTTTGTTTCCGAATTAAGTATAGGTGTTTTATTAAACAGTAAAATAAAAATATATACGCCGACTGCAAATAAATTATAGGTTTTATTTTCAATATTCTATATTGTTATTTAATGATTTAGTTTTCTTTTGAGTTTACCGTGAGAAAGAGAAAAGGCCATTGAGCAGAGTTCAATGTACAAATGACTTTTTACGTAAGATATATAATCTGAATTTAAATTTATTTAACTTAGATTTATTATGGTCTTTGTGAAAAATCGTAAAAGTTTGCACATAAAGGCAACCATATTTAACGTGAAGAAAAGCTTAATCTGGTGGCGTGGGAATTGGTCAAACATATATTGTAAATCTACTAGAAGTCAGCAGCTCTATCTTTGTTTAAGGACGTTAGTTCTTCAGGAAATTGTTCGCAATTTACGATATGGCTAAACTGTCCGCACCAAAACCCAAGTGAACTATTACCATCGTCGTGAACGACCAACCAACATGGCCGCATTGACTCTAAACATATAACCTAAGGGACAACACATCTCGAAATTTGTAACAGCACCTTGTAACGATTACCAAGCTAACATCTAGCATTAAATTATATTTGTCTAATATCGTTGAAATACTCCTTATAGGCGTTTTTACCCGAATTAACTTTTTTCATTATTTGCGTTTTATTTTAAAGACAACGAAAAACCAGAAAATAGCAAATATAATCAGCACTATCTAAAAATGAGACAAGCATAGCCGAAATTTGTATATTAATCTCTTATACGAGTTATTTATACAATGTTGATTGAGAGCATTTTGTCATAATAAGGCAATACCGCTGTTTCCAATGCTGTATGCTAACTGAAAGCATTTGGGACATAGGTATTGCCTCCAACATTGATCATATCCTCGCCTTTGTCTCGGGCATTATCAGTGTTTCAGGCAGTACCACTCTTTTTGTGCTGTCAAGATATAATGACAATGTCCTCTATATAAGCAACTATATATTATATAATAATTTACTTTTATGAAATAACTATCTTTACTCCTACGTTTTCATGTTTGAAAACTAATATTAACATGATCCAAATATGTCAAGAATTATGGTATCCTGTATGTTTGCAAAAAATACTTGTAATAATCTATGTTTTAGCTACTTTATATATAAAGCGTATGATTTGACATGCATAGTGCTGGACAACACTTAGAAGTGTAGTTCTGCATAAGAAAACTGCCCCATTTAGTAAGTCATGTGTTTATTTAATGGGATTATAGACTATCATGAGTAAATAAATATTGAAATGTATATTGTGTTAAACGTCGTAGACCAACAAACATTGCATCCATATGTCATGTTTAGGAAAGTCCGCAATGAAACGTGTCACACCACTTCGCCTGAATACGAGTAGGTAATTTCTTGAAACGAAGATTTTTTGTTTTGTTTTTTTGTGTTAATTTCTTAAAATAGTAAAAACAAAATGAAAGTAACATTGGTCTGTCAAACAGCGAACATTAGCTATTCGAGTCATTTGACAGGACTTATACCATGTATATTTAGTTGGAATAATCGTATTTATATAACGGAACTGAATAATTTGTTTAAAGTTTTGTTTGTTTATTTAATGGTGTTTATCGCCACTTTCAGCAATTTTTCAGCTATATCATGGCGTCCAGTTTTTATTGGGGGAGGAAGCCGGAGTACCCGGAGAAAACTCCGACCTGCGGTAGGAAAACTGGCAATCCTTGTCAATTAAGATTTAGTCGAGTACACCCTGAATTTGTTAAACAAAAATGTTAGACTGAAAATAATTTGTCAGTTAATTATTTTAAACTTGCTGTGAAGTTTTTTTGTTTATAGATTTGTATACATGTATTCTTAAATTTAAAAAGGTGGTCAAAACTTAATTCCGAGAGGTAGAGCGCTGAACTTGTACATTTTCTAATAATTTTATGCAGATAAGAAGGGACTCAATAATAATCGAACTACAAATTCTGCGCAATGTAATTTACTAAATTGTGTTATAATGACAAGTAATTGATATAGAATTTAGTGATGGAAAGAAAAAATGTGTCTTGGGTTAAAGTTGGTTCAATTGGAAAAGAACTGATTAAATAAAAGGTACTCAAAATTACGGTAAAAAATGAAATTATTTGGTCAGAATGTCGTCCCTTGTTAAAAAATTTATTTTCACTATTTAAGCCAAACCTGTGTGTTATATCGATTAATTAATGTTTTACTATAAGTCGTTCATGATTTTTTTTACTTTGTGGATATTAAGAACGAAATAATATTAATTAACCCTAAAAAACTCAAAATTAGATTTATGTTGAACTTTTCACAAATTAAATAGTATATGCAATGAAATTGTATCGTTTTTTATTTTAATTTACAAAATTCTTGTGGGGTTTTCCGTAGCAGCAGTTTAAAGTCGTACGGTTGGAACTGTACTGGCCGTACCGCTTGCTGCGCCTTTGTGTCTGACAAGTTTTTTTTTATGCCTGCTTTGCCATCATTTTGTGTGTGAACTTTTTTATTCATATTTTACGTGTCCGGCATGTGGCCTCGGTTTAGCTTTTCACAATTGAACTTGCCTTTCTCTTCGACACAAGAAGCAAACAAATCAAACCCGCCGAAAAATTCTTCAGCAAATTATTTTCGCATGATGTGAGATGCAAAAAGAGACACAATTTTAATTTCAATCTATGTTTTTATTGCAATATAATGTCATTAGCTTCGATTATAATGCCAAGATCATCGATAACCCATTGTAAGCATCAACTGAGGATTGAGGTACATCGGTGGGTCTTTTTGTTTTGCTTTCAGTATAGTGTTAGTGTCATCGAAGTCGATCAATTAACAAAAGTAGGCACCATAAATAAAAATAAATAAATGTATCTATTCTTAGTAAATGTCAAGTAATACTGTTTGTATACTTTTGACACATTGAAGACATTTAAGTTGTCAAACCAAATATTTCCTTATAAAGAACGCATTACATTCGGCTAAGAACAGGTTGTTTCATTTTGAAATGAATATTCAAATAGCCTGAAGTTGTTGTTGAAGTAATATACTTCTGCTTTAGATCATTCATTCAAAACGTGCTATGAGCTTTATCTGCAATGAACATAAAAGTTCTCATTTGGTTTTTTTACTTCTTAATTTTGTGTTTGTATATATGTAGACACTGACGAGAAGTTTCTTAAGAAAATTATATTCTCTGCACTTATTTTTGATTTTTGAACGTAATTTACAATTTAGTCAGTAAAGGGTGATTTTTAGATATGAATAAAGGTGAGATTATGTTTGGTATCTTTTGTACTTTTTCAATAGAAAACAAATTACAGTATTAGAATGACCATGTTATTGAGTTGTAAGAAGAAAGAACTCGACAATGACGTTTTGTTACTTCTTTGTAGATACCTGTATGCCTTTAAAGTCAAGCACAATATAATAACGGTCACTCTGAATGTTTAACTTCAGAGATCAAAACGGCTTTAGAAACTTTAGTCGACTTTGTGGTCATCACATATAAATTGGCTTGGATTCTACAATTTTATGTGAAATTAATTTCTTTTTATGTAGAAATTTTATGCTGGCATGAGCTACCTTGAAAAAACATATAAAGTATCCGTAAACCAGTTTGAAAGCTTATGTCAACATTTTATAATCTCCTTTAGCAGTATGATTAGCTCTGAAAAGAGCTGTTGTTGTCTTATAACATGGGAATGTACAGTTCGTCTAGAAGCTATTTGGGCTTTCCACGGGATCGAATGGATGACGAAGGTTTAAATCTCCTAACAAACTCTTGATCTCCTCAGCTTTCTTCATGCTGTACACTAAGTACATTTCCCTAATACCTTCTACAACCAACATCCGGTTCCTAGCGGAGTTCGTGTAGGCTTTCTGTTTGGTTATGGTGGTCCTTTTAATATGGCGATAAAGTCTTTGATATGCCCTGTCAAGGAGTCGTATCTGCTGATATGCTTTGTAGAAGTATACCTCTGTTCTACGTAGTCTCGTAAATATTTCTCTGCGAGTTTTGCTGCGTGTGGTAACCATTTTGGTATGTTCGTTTGTAAACTTTAAAACAGATTCAGACTTTGGTGGATTTATACGGAAATGTAAACCTGAGATGTTTTTAGATTAATTGCTCGTCTGGCTTTATGGATGGGTAATGTTATTATACCGATCACTCCATAACAATGGGGGAGGCGTGTCCACGATGAAACCTTTAATTACTCATGATTAGTGTTTTGTTCACTTGTAGGTAACCATATGTCTAATCCATCAAAAACAAAGCGGGTTATTTCAAATTTGCACAATAATTTATTGTAAGTAAATGACATATGGGAATGTTTTAAGTGTGTATTTAACTAATTACTATGTAAATACCGAAAGACATACCATATGGCAATGATTCTTTATGCATGTGCTTGCACTTATTCTTTTAATTGTTAAGCTAAAAAGATTTTTGCAAAAATATAATACTATATTTCCATAAGCACATAGTCAAAACAATGTGCAGTTTACAGAAGATATAAGTAAGCGGATTATGGTAAGCAACAGTATATAATGATATATAGATATTTTCCAAGGTTATTTAATTCTTTAATATTTAGAACCGACATTAGCCGAACAAACCTTAAAACACACGGTATAGTCTATTAGAAGGGCTGATATATTTTCTTTGCTTCATTATATTTCCTACCTTCTAATATAAAATGGTACTCATTAAATTTACATCGCTCTACATTGACAAATTATCCTGTTTCAACGTTATACACCGATGTGCATTAAAATTTGTATAAACAAAAGTCTGCATATGTACGACCTTATAACATATTAATTCAAAACAAAGGTTACATTCAATAGTTGAAATTTTGTACATACAAAATTAATTTAATTTGTATAGATACAAATTTGATATTAAGTTTTCTTGTTTAAGTCCGTTGTAAGCAGATACAGATGTTTATGCAGTGCACTATGGCATAGAACCATTGTCCTTATTTGTCCTGTTTTTTTTCTTTTCATTTCATTTTTTCCCCATTACTATACCATACTATTCCAACTCTTTATTTTCTAATTATTTCATTAATCAAATAACAAGCTGTTTAAGTACTAATAGTGTTTAATTAAAAACACTACCATTATTCAATCTCTATAATTATATTGATCAGCAAAATTTTTATATATTGTAACCAGAATCAGCCATACAAAATTTTTCTCCCAGAATTTATGAGACAAACTTGTAATGTTTATATATTATAGTGCTTTTGATGATTAATTATAAGTGTATGTATGTTATTTTGCATGCCTTGTTATCACAATCAGTTTATAGGAGACGATCCTTATAGGCTTTGCCTGTTATCCAATCCTTTTGTTTGCTCAATAAAATTATTTAATAATAATGGCATAGAACAATACGCTAGTATGAGTTGTAACCGCACTCGGGGCACGGTTTAGGTGCCTAGACTCGTTGTAGACTAAACTTTAGATCTCCACGCTACTACATGTAGTACATTAGGTTGGTTCCCGACGTTATATTCAGTATGCCTTCAGAATATACACTAGTACATTTGACCTGGCGTTATTGATGTTTAAATCACCGAACGGCACAAAAAGCACAATATTTGTTAAAAAAATACTGAAAAGTGAACACTCTATTTATTCTCACTAGATGTTAAAATTATGGCCATATAAGCTCTCCATATCCCACTGGATTTTTTGGGTCTACAAAGAACTCTGACAAGCCATACCACTATAAATTTGAAAGATGCCAAAACCAATAAATTAAATGCAGAAACGCATATTTATATTTATATATGAAATTGCTATATATAGTTATAACCCACGAAAATAACAAATTTCCAATGTATGACCACTAACTCATAAATTATATAATAGCACACGTGTCATCTATGTTAGCCAAGAGCTACGATCAGCTCGTAAGTATAGTAACTGACATCCTAACAAGTCAGGGTTTCTGTGTCCACATGAGGACACAGAAATCCTGACTTGTGAGGATGAGTTACTGCAGAATGCTTGACTTTCTGATTGATGACATATTTCTCGTGTAAGATGGACGTGTTTATCAACAGATCGCGTTTACCAACTGTGCTCTCCTTCTTGCTGTCTTGTCCCTTAACACGTACGAGGCTGAAATTTTTATACAATCTCAGCTTCACAAGGTTGGCCCTTTCCGTTCGCTGGTCATGTTGAAAATAACAAGGTATTTAAATTTATATATTTGATAAATAGACCATAGTTAAAGGTACAAAATAAGCTTAAAAAATTCATAGGTTGCTGAACTCCTTTTCAAGATAATAAGCATCCAAAATTTGGCGGGAAAAAGCTTTCTCTGACTTTTTCATAGGTTTAGCATTGGACATGTTTTAGTGTAAAAAGCTATGAAAAAATAACACGAAATTTATAAAACTTTGTAAATTAGCTTTAAATGACCAAATAAACCCTATTATAAAAAGAAAATAGGGGGTTGCTGGGCAAAAAATTATCCCTGTTTTAATGGTAAAATCTAGAGGATTCTGAAAATCTGACAGAAATCTCAAAAATTGACCAGCGATCATCCTTAACGTGCTTTCATTGAATAAACCAAAGTTCGGTGATTAGATGTTAATTGCATCTTCCCCATTGAGCTTGAAATTTAACGACACCATAGAGACAGCTATAGATCTGCCTCATAGCTTGGCCTGCATCTCGAAATTAACAACAAAGGTCTGTTAAGAACTTTACTTAAGTTGTCATATTGTGAGTTTTCAACTTTTGAGTGGCAACATTGTAGCAGCACCAGCATATGGAGTATACATCTCCCTGATGGAGTATACATCTCCCTGATGCCGTATACATCTCCCTGATGGATTATACAACTCCCTGATGGAGTATACATCTACCTGATGGAGTATACATCTCCCTGATGAAGTATACATTTACCTGATGGAGTATAAATCTCCCTGATGTAGTATACATCTCCCTGATGGAGTATAAATCTCCCTGATGGAGTATACATCTCCCTGATGCCGCATACATCTCCCTGATGGATTATACAACTCCCTGATGGAGTATACATCTACCTGATGGAGTATACATCTCCCTGATGAAGTATACATTTACCTGATGGAGTATAAATCTCCCTGATGTAGTATACATCTCCCTGATGGAGTATAAATCTCCCTGATGGAGTATACATCTCCCTGAGCTCAAGAACCTATATTTCCTATTCTGATTTCCTATATGGTGTGTCTGCTGACATAAAAGCTACTAAACCAGAGGTCCACGGTGGCAAGATTGATTGTTTGTTTGTTTAAATGATGTTTAACGTCACTTTCAGAAATGTTTCAGCTATATCTAGGCGTCCAGTTTTTATTGGGGAGGAAGCCGGAGTACCCAAAGAGAACCCCGACCTTCGGTAGGAAAACTGACAATCCTTGTCAATTAAGATTGAAGTCGAATACACACTGCCCGAAGTCAGACTCGAACCCTCAACCTCAGTGTTGACAGACTACGTGATCAATAGTAGACGAACTACATTAACCACTCGGCCACCGCGGCCGTGGCAAGATTGAAGTAATCAATTACAGTTGTCATCATGACCTGGTTCACCGTTACAGAATATATGCGATTTGTTCCGTTTGTTGTAAGCACTTTTCTACCTTATCACTAGATTATAACCAGATGTTACTAGTGACTGGATTTTTACCTAACTCGACGAGTGACACATGTGGAGGAAGAATTGCTTACCCTTCCGGAGCAATTGAACTCATGCACCCCATGTGTTTAGTACGGTTCATGTCACTACATTCTTTTTGGTTTTTTGTTGTGTGTGTCCGTTTGTTTGTTGTTGTTCTCAAATTTGTTTGATCATTGATTGTCTGTCCTTGAATTATACTCGAACAAATATTCCTTATTATCTTCGATTCTGTTTTTCTTACAAAAGATGCTGGTATATTGATTTCAATCCACTTACTATTAACTTAATTTCAAACATTTCTGCCATTTTAAAATACAAAACATGAAATTGTGAGTGTTCTATATAGTCCCGAACTTTCTCGATAGATTTTAAAGCATAAACAAATGACGTTAAACACTCGAGTGATTGCTGACAACTCTACCCTTGTTAACAAATAAAGGATTAGAACCTTCGAAATATATTGATATGTGTAAATTTAAAATGGATGCAGGACAATTTCACTGAAAACAATATGTCTTTAAATTATATTGATTTATTTTCGAGTATACAGAGAAGAGAATAAAACAGAACTAAAATGAAAGATTACAAAAATTCTGTCCAATGAAATTTTTTGACTCTTTATATATTGTCAAGCAATTGCTATATATTTTAGTGATAGACAGAAAAAAGGGACATCTGAGTCAAATTTTTGTCCACAGGGAAATGACTTGTCAAAAAGTGCTAAAAATTATCTCCCTTGTTACAAAATTCATATTTATTATTTTTGCCAACACGGAACTCAATTGGGCAAAAACTTGTATTTCAACCATTCATAAATTGAAGTAATAATATAGTACAACTTTCATAATTATTTTAAATTTAATGGACAATAAGAGTTAATAATGAAAGAGATTAATATTAAAATTACCATAAATGTTCTATCTATTTTAAAATTTTCATTAAAATGGTGGATGGTGTTCTGCATCCCTTAAAAAGGAGAAGAAACTGTTGACCATTTTTGTTATACATGTATACATATGCGTAATTTTAGCATCAGACATTTATTAAAAAAAACTATTTCAGACCTTATAACATGTCTTTTATTTAAACCAATATAATTGATCAAAACGACATCAGGTATAGTAGGTGCCTCACTTCATCGCTATCTGCCACCCGGGGACGTGCTGGGCTGCTTTGTGGTCGTGTCCTGGGAACCCTCCCAGTATGGTCCCAGCCACGACCATTGGTAAATTGGACAAAGACCAAATTTCGATGGGACAAAAATTAATTGGACTTTAAGTTATTCTCCGTGATTTTTTTAAACCTTAGGTTGATTAGTTGAATACCGGTAGTTGCCTAACATCCGGCGAGCATTATGTCAGCTATTTTCAGGACCGATTAGCAGACAATTTTGAAAGCCACTAGAAAACTTTGGAGTGATGGTAGTGACGAAAATTTTAGCCTTAAATAGTTACAATGAGCGCACTTCTTATTAAAATCCACAAATTTCATCGTGCAAGGAGCCGGACACTTTCAAACACGGTACCAACTATAGTTCGCGACCAGGTTGTCGGTTTTTATACCCTGACAACACTCAACCCCACTTAACGAGAGGGTATAGTTTACGATGCAACCACTTGAGGACACACTGAGCAGCTTACAACCTTACCGCTCCCTGTGTTGTCCATTGGAAATGTAAATGTTTTTAAAAAAAGATTTTGTCCGTCCCCCTTTGCCAACATACCATAATGTGTGTCACCGTGGAATTGAGAGCGCTCTTCTTTTCTAAAGCATTGATGTTGTTGGTTTAGCGATTTTTAAGAACATTAAAGTTGACCATCTAGAGTAAGACGAACAACGCCGAGTTATAGCAACAGTCCAAACCAATTTTTGCGTTGGGTTTAAGGTTGGAGGGTCTGATTATAGATGTGTGCCAAGGTAAGGTTTTCTCCGCGTTGACGCAAGCAATTATTGGGTTTTCCATTAACAATGTGTTATAAATTAGTCAACATTATTCTAGTTAATTGTATGTTATATTTTCATTTTTTTATTTTATAAGTAGTAAAAAACAATTGAAACTAAAGATCACTTTTAAATGAAACACTTAACCAAAAGAAAGATTTAAAGCACGCTGCTGTTCCTTCCCAAGTACATACAATCTTACTGTTTTGCGTGACATTGGATTTCCTGTTGGCGATTCATTCTCCTTAGGCTTGACCTTTGGCAAGCTTATGATACTTCGTCGAATTTGCCCTTCTTCTGACGAACCGTTGATGTCTCGTGCGTAACCGTTTCCAGTTATTGCGAGATTCGACTCGATAATTCGAGGCATCGAACAGTTATTGAAGAATGTTTTAGCGTTGCCTGAAGTGTTTTCAAATAAATTCGTTTTAAAATGTCGAAGACAGCATTCACAATTTTGAACTCGTGGGTGAATCAACAGAGTTGGTGATCTGCACATTTTAGTGCTGTTTTCATTGTCACCGGTGTGATAGATGCAATTCGAATTATTTCTTCCTTGATATATATTTTTATAACTTGTTTTAGACCGTCGTCCAGTGTTTTCCTCTCGTTCAAACAGTGTTTTTCTTTCCGTAAAGCAAAAGAATTTATTGTCCGCTGGTTTAATTTCGAGGTCTTGAGTTTCTTCGCGAGGAAAATCATCATGAAGTTCATAATTTCCTGTTCTGAACCTCGTTGCGTGTCTTTGGAGCCATCTGATTGTTTCTACATGTATTAAATCCTGCTTCATTTGTCCCGATCGTTTTTTCTTACTGTACTTGAAAACATTTGGCTTTGCATCCAGTTCTGATTGGCCCAAACTCACATGCAACGGTGGAAACAATTTAGTTTTACAGTATACCTTACTGGTAGGTACATCACCCGACGTTTTAACATTAATGTTCTGCTTCATATTATACTTCTAGAAACGTCCCATATCTCCAAAGATGTACACAACTAAAAGTGTCGCTATAGTGAAGATTATAGACGTCACAATTCGTCTCCGATAATAATAACGTCATCGTTCAAAATAATAGTAACAATAATAAATTTTAAAATAATAGTAACAATAATAATAATAAATCCACCAAGCAACATTGTGATAGTATCTGTTTGGCTTCTTTGAAAGAAGTCATTCTAAAACATTGTGTTAAATTTTCTATACATTGAAAAATCATATCTCTGACATCTCCACCATCACAAAAAAATCATTTAAATTTGTTTATTTTGTAAATGATTGTCTTCTTACCAAGTATACCATTTCGTTTCAATAACTTATAATTTTACAGTAAATAAATTCCGAATGAATGCTGATTTTAATTTGGGCATAACTAACATTTATCACTATATGTAAATCCTATTTCATGCATAAGTAACAGGAAGCAGATATGTGTTCTTACTTAGCTGGAACTATACATACAGACAGTCAAAATCGACTGAGCTTTTGGAGTTCTTTAGCTTAGAGATTCTGTGTTCACGTAAATGAAGCTAAACATCAATCCTAAAGGTCTCCTAAATTACATTTAACTGTTCCATTTAAAATATTTTAAAATTAATTACAACTTATATAATGTTTATTACTAATTTCAAATTCCTCAAACCAGAAATGACATATTTTCTTAATTGTCTACAAGATAATAATACGAAATTTATTTATATGACAATTTTTTAATCTCTACTACAATTTCGCAAAATAGCTTCATGGAAAAAGTGTGGTACAAATAAAACCTGTATATCATGTACATAACATATACTCAAACTTCCTCAAAATATTGCTGTGTGTAAATATTGTTTCTTAATTGTGTTAATATACCTGGAAGCTAAGACAATATTCTTTTAGTGTTTTTCCAGTGGTTTGTGAGTGAACTAAAGAGGACATATCTGATCTAATTCTATTGACATAGTAATACCTTGAAGGGAGAAGATTAAATGATATTACTCTAATCAGGGTGACAAAAAACACCGATTAAGGACTCAACTAGAGTAATTATGCGAACGTTTCTGGCATTTAGCATTTAGATTTTATAAGCAATAGTTGTTTTGCTTTTTTTAGAAAAAATAGCTGTCATTTTTGTTTTTTATTTCCCAAGAAAATAAGAACTATGATCTTATGTTAAAGCTATTTGGTGTGGATGAATATACTATCGTAGTAAACGTAGTGACGCTTTACATCTTACCTGGCACTACTTGCATTGTTATGCAAATTATGATTAATGTCGTAGACAGGTATTACTACGCGGTCTATTGACATACACAATTAACATGGCGACTATGAAAGTACCGCTAACTTTTTGTCCACATGGATTTTAACCTGGATTATCACGTTAAAGTATTGTTCTGGAACTTAAATAACATTCAGTATTGTGCAAAAGAAATTTCCTCAGAGTTTTGGTAAGTAAATTTTTATTATGTATTTACTATTACAAAGTTATCGTGCACATGACGGATGGCATCCCTGTTCAGGTAATTATCGATTTTCCAGGTGAGTCACGTCTTGTTGAATACTACGAACAAAAAGTTCTGATAGATTTTAGGAAAACAGATAATTGTGAACGACAATTATGGATGCATTTTGTTTAGTAATTTTTAGAATTTTTATGCTCATATTTTGTAAACTTGACACTTTTAACGTGTTTGTTCGATTACCAACGAGTTTATTTTGTTTGTGCTTATTTTTTGTTCTGTATTATCCCGTTTGCCTACGGTTTCAAGTTATTACTTTAAGATTAAGCTTAAGAAATATATGCAATTAATATTGTATTACAAATTGTGTGGGAAAAATGTACGCGTGTGTTGTTGATTCAACTAATTTTTATGTATATATTGTCTAATTGAACAAACAAAGGTAAACAAAGTGGTTTGTAAATACCGGTCCCTTTGATATCTAATGCTGTTATATAAGATGTTGTAACAACATAAAGAAATAATTGAATTATTGTCATATTTGTCTGGCTACTTGCATTAATTATTGGTAAACATCAAAGAAATAATATTGTGTACACAACATTTTTATAGTATAAAAATGCTTGTGTATTTGTCAATTATGGTCTTCTTTAATAAAATGACACTTATAATTGAAACAGAACAGGTGTAACATTACAATACAGTGTATAGATAATTTCACAGATTGGTCAGTTTTTATCATAAGCTATTAAGAAAATGGCCTGATGGATTTTATCACACCTGTAAGTGTCATTTACTGACTCCAGAATGTAGGTAATTTATGAAACAATGGTCCTTATCAGAGATCTGCCAAGAGTTTGTGTTGTTTGGTGTTAAGTGTCAGTACTCCTGGTCATTTTTCACCTGTAGTTTATTTGTATTAAGGTAGATTATTTAATTTGTGCCAGTAAAAAGAATGTATTCAATTGTCCCAAGGAATGTTATACAATAAATGTCATTAAGTAATTGTCTACTCTCAAGAGATAAAGGAATTAAAAATGCAAATTGAAAAAATTTAACTTGTACTACCCATTATATCAAGAAATAAATTTTTTATTAATAATTTTACAATATTTATTCATTTTTTAAAAGGAAGTTTGTCATTATATTTGAATTTTGTTTTAAAAATCAGTTGTTTGCTTCAAAATTATATTGTTTATGTTTTTTACGTAATTTATTACTTTTGCATGTTTTTGCATAAATCTGTCAGGAAGTTTGTGACATGAAATGTACATGCATAATAGTTGTAGGATGGGCAATAAGAATTAGGAAACCTTAAAGGTAAACCAAAAAATGAATAACGTTTTTCAGTGTTTTGATGATAAGGAACATAAATGTATTCCATTTAATGACATCTTATAAAGAAAACAATTATGGTGTGCTTAGCAGGGGGCAGGAACCATATGTAAAGCTGATATTTATCAAACAATTTAAGTTACAGAGACACTGACATGTCATAACTGTATATGAAATGATGATCTTATTTCAGAATGACCTATAGTTTATTAAATGACTTCTGCTTTGTAAAAATTCCCATGAACAACATTGTCAGTATTGTCATCTTTTTTCAGTTAATACATTAATATTTGTTAAAGAGCTAGCTTACTATAGAATATACAAAATAAGATGGCTGACAATCGGGGTCAGGTAAATTTGGCATTCCGCCAGATTTGTAAAATTTTGTTTACACCTGGACTGGCCTGTCATGTTTACTTACCTTGGTAGGTAGTAAATGAAGACAAGGTATAAATGTACTACCTAACTTATTAAGGAGCAATAAAATCCTTATTACAGTAGTTAAATAAGACTATTATCAGCAATACACATTTCAGTAGTCGCTCATCAAATATTAGTTTTGAATGTAATGTCTGGGAGTGGTTATTGTATACAAATTAACCATGTTTTCTAATAACAGAGGGCAAAAACAAATATACCCTTAACTACATGTATGTTCCAACCTGCATTTCAGTACTGACAAAAGACGAAGTAATTTTCCATTCAAATATTCGTAATCCATTAAGATTTTAAATTACTTTTTCCGATAAATATACACAACTGAAGTGCAAACAGTGCAAAACAAATTAATTACCCCTTATATTCTTCCAAAAGTAAGTATGAACAGTTCTAATACACATGCAGGACAGGTTATCAATTCTGGCATTGTGGAAAAAGGGGCAGTAACTCTTGCTTGAAAAAAAAAACTTACATGTCTTCTAAATACATCTCGGACTGATATGGCATTGCTATGCTGAGAAATGGCTTCATACCTATAGAATTCTGTTGATCATATATATAACAAATAATATGAAACTGTACTAAAATATTATAACAAAGTCAAACTGACAACTTTGTGAAGATGTTCACACAATTTATTCATATTAAAATGTTTTCATTTCTATAGCCATATTTTCCACATTACTGATTTGCAAATAAATCAAAAGGAGATAGATTTTAGTTTAATGTCTTCTAAAAGTGGCTTAAATTTTATCCATTTATTATCATTGAAACTGTCTGGAGTTCTATTTTCGTTTGCTAAGTATAATAAGGATTTAATTGATTGAGGTATAGCAGGGGATGTGTGAGCACAATCGGAAATGAGTCATATTAGTTTGTGGTTAATTCCATGTGCATGTACTCACAGGTATAAAGAGTGAAGATAAAACTTTTGAACTAGATAACCTAGTCTTTTTTGTTTGACACCTGAGTTTATTTATTTTATGTGTATTGAATTAATTTGTTATTGATCCAGGTAGATATACTATGTTTTTGGAAAGCCCACCTGTAGGCGGGTATAAGATTAGCTTTGATGACACTCATAACTTAAACTCTAATAATGATTAGATTTTAAAATTTTAACTGCGGTATATTTTTGAAATGAAGTCTTGAAATATAGTTACAAACATATCATATCATGGAAGCCCCTTATGTGTTTGTTCATGCTGGGGTCAGCAATATTTATCTTTCAATATTCATTTTGTTAAATTTACTTTCTGATAAATTTTATTTCAATTTGACAACTAGTAACAGTCAGGAGTGATAAATACTACTCCCCTTGTTATCATGTTATCGTGAAAGCAGGTCAGGTATATAAGTAAATTGTCCAAACTTAGATACACAATTATGTCCTATCAGTACTTCTCACATTTATTGGGGTGGCCTGCCTTGTTTTATTAAGCCATGTACATTTTATCATGATTACATAGTCCCTGTAACTATAGACCCATTCTTATACATAAAATCTTACTAAATCCTTGCTAAGTTGGAAGAAATGAGTCGTAAATTAGTTTTAATTCAATTAAAGTTTGATTTAGATAAATATAGTAAATAATGACCAAAGGAGGTTAAATTCACTTAAAAATTTGTATACCAAGTAAAAGGAAATAATTACTTTCTTTTGTAAAATTTTAATAGATCACTTTAATTTTGGCAAGATGTCTAATAAAATAAGGTAAACTTAGAACAACTTTGACAAAAATAAATATTAGATGTGCATGTTGAAAGAAATATCTACCACTCATTTATTAAAAAAATATATATAGGGTGAATTTATGCACAATATGGAAGATTTTCTATGGTGTTGAAACATCCATCAATAAGAAGTAAAAGTAAAGCAAGATCATGCTTCTAAATTCCTAAGGGGATAACAGGATTATTGAAGCAGCAAAATGAACTCATGAATAATTTAACATATGAATTATTCGACATTGAAAGAATTTAATCCTTCTTCACACTATAATAAATTGTTTTACATAATATTCAATCTATTGTATATTTGTTTACTAGATTGCATATGAATTGCCCCTTTCTGCGTTTCTACAATTTTATTTAATGATTAGTAAATAAGTAAATTATTTCCACCAAAATATTATCTTGTTTTTCTTTTATTTGCTTTAGAATTGTGAGGACTACATGTATATTACAAATTGTTAACAAATAAAACAATGGATAATATGGAGGGACCCCTTCCTCCAGGGAAACAAGGTTCTCCAAACTGGTATGATACCTTAGACAGACACCAGAGTGTTGCTTTCTCTGCCAAAGGACTTAGAAATGCTCCAGGAGAAAACAACTGCTTCCTTAACAGTGCTGTGCAGGTAAGTTTTATTAAATTAGTAAACGCCCAAGGTTTTTTATATACATGTATGAAATTATCAGGTTACCTAATCCCAGTTGTTTTATTTTTATTTTACTTGGTCTTATAATGTTTTTATGCTGAAATACTGTTTGCTGGACATAAAGCAAACATCCATATACAGATAATCCTCATAGGAATGAGTTGTCGAGTTGTAGAAAGATGAAACTTTTATAAAAAATTCTGTGTTTAGACAAGAATTTTAAATTAACAACCAATTATTATTATTATTTCATTTGGATCAAAGATTAAATGTTGAATTCTATTTAATAAAATTGTGCAAAGTATATGCATTTGTAGCCAATTGCACTGAACTTGGTATACAGGATTTATCAACAGAGCTCTTCAAATAATCTCCTTATTACAAAAGCAGATACAAAAGTGTATGTTTTACCTCCTTGGTTTGTGTTGAGAAAGAATGACCTTGATATTATAATCTCTTATACCAACAAGTCATGTTTTACAAACCCCCTGAAACAAACTGCTACAGATTGGTCAAACTTTACCGTAACAGTTGACACAGTTGAGTCAATATAAGTTGATCATGGTCAGGTGAACAGTCAAAGGTGACACTAGCAGTCTTTTTTATATATTATAAAAGAATTGGGATTTTTTTAAGAGTGGTCATTGTATTGGTGTTATTTGTTATTTGTTTTCTGAATGGGTCACTCAGTCACCATAACCTGTTGTTGCATATTGAGGCAGATGTCCATATAATGCGGCCATTAAAATGTCTAAATTTTAAATGAATAAACAAGGTCAAAATGGATCGATGGTCAATAGTATTAGCGACACGAGCAAAGGGGTGTTTTTAAAGTCCTTTTACAGACCTTTTGTGTTTGCAGTGTATTGTATTTTGGTTTTCATCTTCGCAGTTGCAAGGAACAAACAAAATAAAATGATTGTTGTTTGACATATCGATAGCCTTGGACAGAGGGACTAGTGACCAACCAACAAAAGATCCATTAAAATAACAGTTCTTTCAAAGGTCTGACAAAGAAGAATCTAGACATTATTTCAAAATAAAAACTTGTGGCAACAGGTGTGTTTGAAAACCAGTTTGGAATTCCTGTTGTTAGAAATGTCACAGTTAAATCTTTTGCCAAGAAGGCAACACAAAACCTTTAACAAGTGATTCTATCGTGCAATTATTACAAACAAAACTTTTCAGCTGATGTCACAATACATAAAACATTTACAAAATGATGGAATGTTAAACATGATATTCCATTTTTCATATTTTCATTGTATGCTCGAGTACTATCAGCTTGTTACATCTGAACTCCATAATTAAGGGTGATTCAAAATAAATTTAAATGACGAAGAACAATATGCATTGTTTGTTAAAAATTTTAAGTAATGTAATATATGGGTGTATAAATGTGTCTACTTGACAAAAGACAAATAGATATCTTTTAAGGATGAAAAAGGACATCACGATATACATTGTCTTTGTCTTGTAACTTTTTGTGTTCCGACTGGTCATAAATCAATCATAATAGGTCATTATAAGAACTACTAACGAGTCTTAGAGTCTTGTTATGACCATTTAACATGGTCAGACAACATGATGTCTCTTGTTCAAATCATACCATTACCATAATGACTTAATTATATACTAATATTACAAACATGCAGATTGAACAACACCTGTATGATTAGCTAGACCAGGTAATTAGGGCGAGTGTATGTTTTGACATGGGAATTTGAAATAAATTTGTCATCACTGTGAATGTCATATGACAAATTATTCCAAAAGCACTTGCCACTTTCATAATTATATATATTCATTTATTAAAATTATTGAAACACATTAAATCATTGGGCTTTACATAATAATACATTTGTGCAAAATGACCAAAAACATAAATTAAATCTTAAGAATACATTAGTTTTGTGTTTATAATCTTAAAAAACTTTCAGATGAAAACAATTTTAGAAATTTTTTATTTGTTGGATAGGAAAACTTAAAATATTTTCCATTTAACAAAATAAGCATGAACTAACATGCATGAAAGGCTACTTGTTAAAATCCAATTAGTCCCGAACAAAAGTATACCTATGTGTTACCTGTAGGGGTGACACTTTCTTTACAAAAGGTAGAATTTACACCTCATTGTCAAAAGCTGCTGGATTGGAAGTGCTAAGTGCCCCATCATATAAAAAAATCTTACATAAGTTGAAATTGAACTGGCTATACTTCAAGTACTTGTCAATAGAGAAGACTTGTTGATTATTTTGACAAGGCGGGGAAGTGATAAATTTGTGGAAAATTGGAAAAAAAGTCTTTTAAACTACCTGCTCCTTGTATACCTTGAAATTTGGTCGTGACAAAGCATTTCTTAGCAAACTTACAAACTGCTAAAAACAAACCACTTAGTCTTAAAAGTTTTATCTAGTTAAAGTCTTCCTTGATGGCAAAATCATTTCTAAGAGTGTTTATTGCTATTCAAAGTATACCTATCTTATCATAAGCGGATCAATTCAAATCAAAACACAAATTTCAGAGCATTTTTTCTTCCTAAGAAAGATAGCAAACTTATCATAAACAGATTGTCAAATCAAAACACAGGTTTCTTTACATACTGTTCTTCCTATATTTCAGTGGTATCAATTTACAAGTTTTTAAATATTTAGAGCATATGCTCTGCTGTTGTCATTTAGTTTAGACTTCCTTATATCAAACACTTTGCTTCTAAAAATAACTAATAAAACAACCCTAATTAATATTTGATAAATGACTCCAGGTAAGACTGTACAGGTGTTCAGACATGTTTTGTAGATAATCCTGTCATTGTCATGGTCTTTATTTCTCTTTCAAACCCATCTTTAAATATTATTGTGCATTGTCAATATTGGCTGTCTGTATTTATTCCCACAATGCATGAGCTGAAGGTTGAGAATGAAAACATAAATAGAATCATTTAAAGAGCTTTGTTTTAAGACTTCATGGCATTATTGATGAACTCTTTCAATATAATGAAAAGATAAAATTGATTTTCAGAATTAAATCAATGTCCATTATAAAGATTCAATGGAGTCCCATACACCACCTGCTGTACTAAAGAGGGGGACAACAGCTTGAGATTAACCAATACTATTATCTTCGTTTGCGTCAATTCTTCACTGTAAACGTCAATTCCTCACTAAAAACGTCAGTTTAAAAAGTACAAAAACTTATCACATTCAATACTGTTCTTGAGTCTGGGACTTGTTAGGTTTCCTGCTTGAATGAATCAGATCCAATAATTTCTATTGTTTATTTAAAATTGCAGCATAATTAATATTGTTGTAAATCTTAAATACTTAAAATGAAAAACTTATTTAATGCAGTTATCAAAATTGTCAAAGATTATAGTAGTTATGATGTTTTATTAAATTACTTATCCTAATTTAAATAACTAACATCTCACCGAAATGATATATATACATGTATAAAGTCTACAAAACCCCAGATTTAGGTCAGATTTTGACGAATTTTAACATGTCCTATGTCCCCCTGCAGGTAAGTATGACATCAGTTCTGTCAATTTTGCACCTTTATAAATTTATGTACCCACAAGGCAAATGAATGGTTGTACAAACTAACTATTCAATGAGGAAAAGTTTCAATAGTTTCTTGATTGTAGACCAGACAGTCAAATTATAGTCTGATGGCCGATCATTAAGTTGACATGGAGTCACTATTCGGTCATAAAATTCATGTTTGCTATTTAATCTAACTTCATTGTATGCTATAATTATTTTATGTAAATATAACTGCCATGGTAATGATAACTAAATAATATATTTCAATTTCAAGAAATCGTAAATATTAAAGAACCATTTTGTTTGTCAATGAAAATAAAGGTGGTGTCACTTAAAAAATGTCATACTCTTTAACTAATTTATTTTCAAAGCAATCTTTTGTCTGATGCTTGCCCTTAGGAACTTTGATAAGAGTTTTAAGATTTAAATATGTTTATTTTAAATTTAGGAACCAGCTTATAACATGTTTTATTCAAATAGAAATAAAGACTTTAAACAATCACAGAATTTTTATTGTATAATTATCTCCCTTTAATTTTTTAGCACAAACAAGTTTTCCCAATACAATTGAAGTGGTCACTTTGTGGCTGTACAAATATTTTCAGAATGCTCATAATATACAAACAATCAACAAAAATATGTCAACGAACATGAGTGTGTTAATGAAAATAAACATTTATCACTTTTTCATGGAATGTGTAATGTTGACATGCCTCTAAATATTAAACATGCTACAAGTGGATGTGAATGGATGTGTGATGTAACAAGTCGGTGCTGAAACAGATTTTGTGTCATGAATTTTAAAAATATTATTATTAAGCTTAAAACCAGTGTTAGTATTATGAGTCATTGGTCATTGAATGATATATTTGTTGACATGTTAAAGTTTTATTTATTTTGCACAACTTACGAATAAATTAAAAGGTGAATCTACTGTAAACTTGACAGTTAATTTTACCCCTTAGGTTGTAAAACATTGTAATGGGAGAATTTATTTTCATTAAGAATGAATGCATAATATAGTATCTCTAAATATAATAAATAATTAACTGACATGAACCAGAGTACAAAAAAACTCTTGTATAATCTGCTAATTGGTTTTTACTGCAATTTCTTATCAGTACTCATTGTTTTTCTTTGATAAGAAAAATCAAATTCGAATCTAAGGCCTTGTTTGTAACATTGTTATTTAGATAACAAAAATAAATAGCCAGATAAGGTACTTAGCAATTGGAGTAATTTGGTCTAATTAATGGAAGTTTATTTGTCCTCCGATATAGTATTGACATTAATAACTTGTAAAATTTATATTGCTCTAAGCTTTACATTTTGTTGGTTTGTTCTCCTTAATAAAAAAAAAGGGAGAATAAAGTTCAAGAGTAATACATGATAAGATAATTAAGTGGTTTTCCTTAAATCAGTAAATAATTAAATAAGTTGCTTATTTAGTCTACAACAAATATTTTGTGTTATAAATTTTACTCAATTTTTTTGGTTTTTATCTGTTTTTACTTAAGCAACATCCTTTTTTGTATGTGTTTCTGTAATCTTGATCTTAATAGGCTGAAGATGTAATTTATTTTGATTTTTTATGCTTCTTATAATAATCATTATAATAAAATATAAAAATGATGAAATCTGTTATGTCAGCTGTTTCCTGTTTAAATGACTTTGAAGTGCTGCAGTGACCCCAGAACACCTTTTACAGAAAATGATAATTTAACTTGATAACATTTGAAACCGGAAATTTCCTGACCTTGATTAAACAAAATCTCAAACATAAATTTATTTATAAAGGTATGAATCAGGTAAAAATAAGTCTCCATTTCCTTTATACTAATCCCTCATTTAAATTTTGCACTGCTGCATTTTGTTAGACAGTGAAGTGAGTCAAGGCTATGTACTATGACCCTTTCATTTTCTCTCATTTATAACTGTCTATGACACCTATTTTATATCCATCTCATTAAGTTTAACACAACCCCTCTATGATACAACAGGTTTTTCTAAGATCTTTTTTAAAAGGTGTAATCTGTCTCACTGGGTAATGGTACCTTTAGTTGACAATATAATTGTTCAGTCACCGAGTTGATTGATAAGTTTTTCACTTTCAAACAAAAGTAATTTCTCTAGTTTAAAAAAAAAATCGACTTTTTTCAAGGAGTATGACCGAATTGACAATTCTACTAAATACTTTAAAGTGGTTGTATAATATTGACCATGCTCCATTGAGGAGTGGGAGGGCGGATATTGACTGTTTTTTACCTTTTATAACCAGAGAAAACAGGTGCTTTTGTATCCTGATAAAAGATATAAACTAGGTCACCTGAAGCCCTGTATCAACAAATAATTTCCTGAGTAGTTTATTTTTAGTCTTTTTTTAGTTTTTTCACAAAAGTTTTTATTAATATTTAGTCTCCATAAAGTTTGAATTACTATTGAAGTACATTATGAAAACCATGTGACTACTAGCATGTAAAATTTGTAATAATTCTTCTTGTGACAAGAGGCTTAGATTTTTAGAAATAAGTTAAGGTAAGTTTTCATTAAGTATTAATTTTAAAAAGTGGCTCAGGAAATGAACTAGATAGTAGTAAAAAGGTTTTAATTTTATTTTAATTAAGATGATAATGATTAATAATATTATAGCTTTGTATCGACCTTTAACATTTAGTTTAGGCAGTCTGAAGTGTTTTGTTTATAACCATGGAAATATGATCATTATATTTTGAAAGATTGTCAATTATTTGTTGAAACAATATGGTTAATTTCCTTTGACAGTGAATTCATGTGTTTATCCAATGTAAAAACACAATAAATATCGACTTTGTGAAACTGTAGAACTTGTTGAGACCCAGGTAAATGATTGGGTTCCAGTAAAACAAATCAGTAGTTATTGATTGTCAGGTAAAAATTGATTTCTCGTTGATTATACCATAATGCGATTGTAAAAAAAACACTGATGCAATGTTTTAAGCAACATCCGATGTTTGATGATTTTGTCCTAGAAACTTTTCAGTCCAGCTGATTTTTTGTTACTGAATAAGTTATTATGAAATATAATTATAAAAAAAAAATGTTTTGTATAAATATAGAATATGTCATTGCTAATATAACACTATACTTTATGAATGTCTAGAGGTTATATACCAGCACAGATGTTGACGCTGAGCGATCAATAGTCAATATTAATGCGTATAACTCAGGTATACTGAAGTCGTCTGAGTAATACATGTAGGAGACAATACCTGAACATTTAATTAATGAATCAGCTTTCGAAATAGCAATGTAATCATATTCAGGAATGAATTAGACTGTGTATTTTATAAAATGACGGAAAAAATGTCTACTGAAGATGTGATTTTCAAGGTAAACAAGCTGTGGGATTCTGTCGTGAACATAAAAATGGATGACGAATATAAAATTTTAATTTTTTTATCATAGAAACGAAGTTACAGGAAATTTTGATTTGTATTTTCAGGTTTTTTGGCACTTGGATGTTTTTCGTCGTAGTTATCGTCGCCTAACAGGACATTTATGCATGGGGAACTCTTGTATTTTTTGTGCTTTGAAGGTGAGTACATGTACTAATTGTTAAATCTGGGAGAAAAAATAACGTGATTTATGAAGAGTGATTGGTAATTGATAATTTCCCTGTCAAACACAGAAAGGTTTTTTAAAAGTTTATTGATTTATCCAAGCAATTTAACAAAAAAATTGTCCTTTAAAGGCTGCTGTATTTGTGGCACATGTCAAACGTTGGTGAGTAATTCTCACACAACAGCAAACTGTATGATAACCATCTACAACTAAACAACATTAATAGATCTAATATTCTTAATATTAGAGAGTACAAAATAAATACTTTTATCTGATTTGGTTGTGACTCATTCTATCTGACCAAAACTTAATTACCTCCCATTAAGAAAAAAAAAGGTGTTGATTTTTAATGCTTCCAAAAAGGATACAATTTTTTTACAGTATCATTGTATTTTGGGGTTTTTTCAAAGAATAATTAATACTATTTTGATCTCTTAGCCTTATGATGTTGAGAAAACAAATTTTACAGAGTAGATATAATTTTTAAAATTTACACCAACTATCAAAGCAGATTGTGTTGGTAATATTGATATATCTATGTTTAATTATAGGTTTTTTGAATTGTCAAAATCATAAACATTTCTATACATGGTTACTGATCCTGAACAAATTGTAAACCATAACAATAATTTGAATTTAAAATGTGCAAAAATTGATTTAGTTTTGATTATTTTATGTCAGAGTGTGACAGGTTTGTTTGAAACTTGTTAGTTTGATTTGTACACATAAAGATACATTTCAACTGGTTTGCACTAATAATGAATTTATAGCTGCATATATTATTTGATTTTATAAAGGACATCTTAATAAGATGGATTTATATTTAATTTATTTGAAGATATGTACATGTTAAGGATTAAGCAAGATATTGAAAGCAAATTTATATTTAATGCACTTTTAAACATTATTCTGTATTCCATATTCATCTAAACCTTTGACTGTTTTTTTTCAATACAAACTGTCCTATTTGTCATTTAATGTCAGAAACTAGTCTGATTGTCACCACTTAAATTAAAAAGTCTGATTTTTTTCTGAATATGATATAGATTTATTAACAATAAAACATACATAATTAAATAACATTTTTATGATTTCCCTGGCTATCAGAAGAAATACATAGTATTTTAGTTGTATTCTTGTACTTTGATCAGTTTTATTATCTACATAACTGTATATGGTTGATGTGGAGGGTTTTTATTAACTGTTATATAGGTATAGAAATTGGAAAATCAAAACTTGATAGGTTTTCTCCCAGAAAATTAAGTGCAGGGCTATTGAAGTCACGAATTGGTACTTGGATAGGTAATAAAACCTTCAAAAGTAGAATAACCATGAAATGAGATCCATGCTTGTGTATTGTAAGAAATCTCTTTTACCTGGTCATTGAAACCGTTAATGGTCACCTGTACCGTCTAAAGTTGTTGTGATTGAGAAAATTGTTGATCCAGGTGTCAGGCTGTGTGAAACAGGGGATGTCATCAAGATGGTCAAGTATCACTTTATATGAAAATTGAAAATTGAAACAAATTTCATTGCCAAAGCACTCCTGGTGGTGAACGACCAAACATGAATTGAATGAACATAAGGTTTTAGAAAAGTGAAATGAAAATCAACAAAAAAGTCGGATAATGTTTAAAAAGAATATATATTTATAAAAAAAATAATGTTGTAAATGTCACTCTACTGTCTAAAATTACAAATTTAAGTATGATGTTAAACCCAATATTTCGTCCTTTAACATATTAAATTTCAAAGTGTTGACTTGCAGGTGATTTTTACACAGTACCAGTACAGTGACCAGGCATCATTGCCACCAGATGCTCTACGTAAAGCTCTGGCAGAAACTTTTATGAACAAACAGCGGTTTCAGCTCGGCCATATGGACGATGCTGCAGAATGCTTTGTAAGTATAACAGTGTTCGCTTTGAAATTTAGAAATTTTTAATTCAATAATTTAAAAAAAAAAATCAAAATGTAGAAAAACATTAAACTATTTAAAATAAGTGCATGAAATTTAAACATACTTAAAGAAAATCAAATAAAAGAGTGTTTTTTTAGAATTTTCTGCTAGAATGAAACAAGTAACTATTAATATTTTTTCAGGAAAATATATTGAGAAGGATTCATTTCCATATTGCTAATGCCTATCATGAGGATTCATGTTCAGCTCCTCATTGTTTACCGCACCAAAAGTTTGCCATGACCGTGTTTGACCAGGTAGATTGATAGTTTTATTCATTTCCTGTTTCTAATTAAATCCACGATTGGTCACACCTAAGGCAGGTAAAATTATTGATCGTGGTCAGACAAATTATTGAATTTTTCAAGTTTTCTGGTTATAAAGTGTTAACCTCAATCAATGGTCCCAAATATAATTGGCGACTTAATTGAAATAAAATTGGAATATATTTAAATGTATGAAGTTAATTACCAGACAGTCAAACACTTTGTTTGTATGGTTTGAAATGAACATTTTCACATAAAGGACTTTGATGAAATCAATTATTGGCGGAAACAGAGTGTAAAATTAAAATTATTTTCTCTAAATATAAAGATGCAGATTTGGTCCTTGATATTTCACTATAATAAAAAATTTAAAGTTGTTATAAAATTTTCATTAGATGTTTTTTATTGATTTTATGTGTGAAAAATTATATTTGTTTTATTTGTAGCTTGTATGTATCTGTGGTGCCAGCTCTGATCCATTAACTTTTCACGAACTTGTACACTACATTTCTACTACAGCTCTTTTGTAAGTAATAAAACATAATCAATTGCCTTTTGTCAATGGTGCAGTGCAGTTTCAATTGACATTTTAAATATATTGATACAGTTGAAAATGGCTGGAACATTTCTTAATGTTAATTATTGATAAGAATAAATGTTATTATTTTTTTGGTAGGAAACAAGAATTCTGTATTCTTTACAGAAAAATCACATTAAACCTAATGTTAATGCAATAAATTCCGAATGTCCTGTAAACCTGAGCATCTATGATAAATTGTTCCAATTTCATGTCTGTCAGAGCGTTTATGAGAAATGGTTTAATTTTATATCAGCCATCTCATTAATTCTGTATGCAGCTAAGTTTGCTTTTCCTAATGACAACCCAGGTAACCAATCAGAGCATTATCTGCACATTAGCTTCAGGTACTAATATATTATATTGAATCTTGGTGCTACTTTAATGATAGCTTTTGTGACTCATCCCATCATGGTCTTTTATAAAACTTTAATGGGAGCGGCAATGTCTTTGAGTCTTTTTATAGCTTTAATCAGTTTAATCTTTTTTATCCAACCTATTGTTACTGGCCATTATTTTCATATTGATTGAGATTTACCGACTTTTTTTTGTATTGATAAATAATACACTGCTACAGTGATCACCAGAAATAAGCTCTACCTTGTCAGTTGCATAATAGTGAATCCCTTACCTGAAATCAACAGGTATTAAGCATTAGAGGCTACTAATAGGAAACTAGAAAAATAATAAAATCTATTTCATTGTCTTGTTTCATGAAAGATTTCTTTGGGTATAATCTTTAGTTTGAACAGTTATAATACAAATTAAATGTCTTTTACAGATCCCATTGTCGTTCTATGCAAGAAACAGGAGATGCTCTCCATCCAGATCGGTTTGGTTTATTGTTACGGAATGCAGGCACAGCTGGAGATATAAGAGATTGTCCAGTAAGTAATTGTAAGACTTTTTATAAATCTGTATTGATTATATATAACTTGCTTCTAAGACTTAAGGTTTTCAAATTTCTCATCCTTCTATGACATTAATCTAAACAACAATTAAATAACCTATCTATCTATTTTGCAGGGTAACTGTGGTAAAAGAGTACAAATAAGAAGAACCTTGCTGAATACCCCGGATGTTGGTAAGTATTCATGTTCTGATGTTTTGAAATTTCTTTAAAATAATTTCAATTACCATGTTCATCTTGGATTCACATGTATAAATAAAGTAAAGTTAAAAAACTAGTTATATTTAGTATACATTACACAAAATAGAGGTACTTGTACAATAATTAAAGTTTCACTGCCAATCTAAAATTGTTACTACAATTGTTACTTTACAGTGAGTATTGGTTTGGTGTGGGATTCGGATAGACCAGATGAAAAGCTTATCCATGAAGTAGCCAATAGTATTGGTACAACTATATTATTACAGGATGTAAGTATTTTGAAATAATTTACATGGTATTTACAAAATTTACTTTGAAATGAAACAAAATGAATAGGCAAGCTGGTTAATGCCATGTTTTTGATTGTATATGTATTTTAAGAAAAATACAAGATACGAAAAACCAAATTTTAAGGAATAAAATAGTTACCAATGCAAAAATCAATACATAGTAAGAGAATTTAGGATTAGTGAACCAAAATTTGAATACAGATTTGAAAAAAGCCGATTCCTTTCTTTTTTCAGATGTTCCACTCTGTAGTATGTAAAGACGCATCCAAACTTCCAAAGCTACAGTTGTCTGCCATTGTTTGTTACTACGGAAAACACTATTCAACTATTGTTTACCACACAAAATTAAATGTGTGGATTTATTTTGATGATGCCACTGTAACAGAGGTAAGTTATCATGGCAACTGTAATGCCAAAACTCCATTCTGTATTATTTGTTAGCCTTTATGATTATGCTACATTTTCTGCATCAAGTTTATTGCTGCAAATTCAAGAATTATCCACAATTAAAACAAGATTTTTTCACTTGTAACAACTAATACTAAATGTATTTGGAACACCATAGTAAATTTTGGACAGTTTTCTGAAGTGACTTGATAAGCTTCTTATGTCTTTTGTTTCCAGCTATTTATCATTACTTTTTTTATACCAAATTGATGTTCAAAGTTGTGGAAATAATTTATTGTTGTTTTTTACATGTCCTGGTTTGACCATGTTATTAGCCTTGCAGCAAATTTCTCAGTTTGTTAACTATATACTATTCAAGGTGTGATTTTCAGTTTTTAATGAGAATTTTATTACCTATTTAAATATGTGTAATTTGATATATAGCTTGTGGCTATATATACTCATTTAAATAGATTTTTAGTAATTTAATTATCACTGAAATCATTTCATAATGACTGTCTCTTAAAAGTATGAATATTTGTAATTAATTCAAGCGTGACCCACACCTTTTCTTAAAAAGGTCACATTTTTGTGGTATAATGTTTTTGTGTTTATATGTTGTGATGTCTGATTTGATTTTTTTAACTCTTTTTTCAGATTGGACCACGTTGGGAACATGTGGTTGAGAAATGTTCAAAGGGCAGATACCAACCACTGTTGTTACTTTACTCCAATCATAACGCTAACCCTATTGCTACAGAAACTGCACCTAAGAAAAGAGTTATGGCCCCTGGTTATGCAACAGCACCTTCAAAAGGTCAGTTTGTTTACCTGATTTACCTTTTAACAAAAACTAACAGATGTTATCTTGTATATGAGACATGTATTGAGTTTCATAAGTTCGTCGCATGTCAAGTTTGTCTCATTCCATACCTTGTAACTGTCATGTATAATTAACATTATGCTATTATGCCAATTTATGGTCGCTGGAAATATGAAAATATTTGTCTTTTGTTTAAATCTTTCTTATCACATGTCAAAATCTCTTTACCATGTGTATTCTTTTAAATAATATAAACAATTAACAAAATATAACATGAAAACATCTTTAAAGCCACATTCACAGTATAAGTGTGTGTTTTGGGCACAATGTGTATTATAATATTTGGGCAAAGTAGCAAAATGCTAATTGGTTTAATAAGTAACAAGTTATAATTCAGTTGTTCAAATAGGATTATAGACTATTGTCATACCAGGAAAGCAATTAAAATACTTTCAGTGTCATTTTCTTGGTGTGAGAGTGATTTTGTATTGTGGGGATATTTTCACTTCTATTATTTCAACCAATAAATTCTTTCTTATTAGAAATTAACCACAAACATACATTATTTACTCCACACCCCTATTGGAGACATTTCTCTGTAACTTCAACTTTTTGTCATACAGAGACAGGTGTAAGATGGCAGGTAAAAATCCAGGTAAACAACGATGTAGATTTATTTTTTTTTTGGTGGCATACCGGTAGTTTAATGTAATTGTCAGAAATGGCACTAAAACTAGGATGGCAGAGAAAACAAAGATTTAAAGTTTGTTTGGTCAAAAGTTAGTAATATGATCATGTTTCTTAAAAAAATTATAGTATCTTCTTACATGAAGTACAATGACTGATTTGTGATGACACACCGTCGTAAACTGTTACATGAATCGTGCAGCCTTCAGGGAGATTACTAGATATATCATTACAACATACTTTATCATACATTTATGTTTTATTAAAGTTTAGAAATGTTTGTGATGTAACTAACATTAGTTATGGTTTTTTTCGTTGATTTGTTTAAAAGTATATTGGTGCAAAAAAAGTTATGCACTTCTATTTGCACTTAAAACTTTTGAAAAAATTATGTGATAAAAATCATTTATCATCGTTAAAGGAAAAGTTGTTGAGTTTTTACAAGAAGACATTGGTACAGTTTCATAAAAGACAATAAGCTATTGTGCCTGATCGTGTTTCATGTAAATAAAAAGGTAGTATAGCTATTGATGATCAAATTACCTGATCGTTCAGGTGTTTGAGATCATCAGCAAACAAATAATAAAAAGACAAAGGTAATAAATCAAGATTTTAGTGTCCTTTATGACAAAGTAACTATTTGATTGGAAACATTGTTAACCTTTTCTTGCAATTGTAGATGTTCTTTGTGGTTTCTCTATTGCTTTGTAAATCTTTTGGGGACATTTTTCTGTTAACAGTCATTCATAATTTATCTTTAATCTACAGGTCCCTCAGAAAACAAAAATGATGCACAAAGTAGAAAAGTACAGACATCACGAAGATCTATAACCCCAAATCCAGACACAAATGATTCTGGTCAATCAAATGGAAGAAGAGCTATAACACCAGGTCCTGATGACTTGTCACCAGATAATGACGGACCTAAAAAATTGAATGTTGATCACCACCGTCAGTCGAGCTTTTTGATTGCTGTTACTGGGAAAACAGATAAAACAAATCCAAGGCAATATTCTGAATATGCAGTTCCTAAGGGAGTGAACCCAATTAAACAAACGGTACCAGGTGGCCAGTCAGAAATGTCACAGAGGCAAGGAATGTTAAAACATTGTTTTTATGAACCTTCCAGCACCGAGAGACAACCATATCAGCAGAGACCTAACCAAGATGCTGTTGATAGTTATACACTGTCAACCAGTGACCAATACAGACGACCAGCCATTACAGTTCCAAAACCTAACAACCTACCAATTCAAGCAAACTTTTCTCGTGTAAATGACTGTCAGAGAAAAGACAGTTTCAAGAAAGGAAAAGATAAAGTTAGAGCTGATGTAATCAGATGCTTAGATCCTACACGGAGAGAATCTCAGTCATCTGATTCAGATTCCGCTCAAACGCCACCACAGCTTCCTCCAAAAATTAGCCGTAGTCATTCTTGTCACAATTATGATCATGAATCACCAGCTAATATATCTGCAGATAATATTGACATTCGACAACATGTTGTCATGAAACCTAAACCAAATCAATCACACATTTATGAAAATTTGGAAACTTCATCTCATACACCTGTTCAGTCTGGACTTGCAACACTTCCACGGAACAAAAAATCTAATCCCTCTGTGCAATCTCATGTTCAGCATTCACGCCAGAATTCATTAAAAGGTAACGACACATATCCAGTACATAATCGTCCAAGTTCTAATAATGGACAAGACACCATGTATAATACTGTTGGTTATACCCAACCTGGTACTCATAGTCGGGAGAGTTCTAGTAACACACTTGTTCCTGATGAGAGACATTCTAGGCAAAGTTCCTTAGCCAGCCAACTTTCTGACAATTCTTCATCAACATGGCAACAAGGCAGCAGTAATCAACCATCTCAGTTCAAACCTCAACCCATTGTTAATAATGTTAGCAATCAGAGACTTCCAGAAGAGAAACCACCCAAACCCATGAAGCCGGAAAAGAAAAACACTGTTGCAGCACAGAAAAAGAAAAGCTTAAATAGCAAAGGGCAGCAGCCTCCACCTTTACCAGAGAAAAAGACTGTCCAGTCGGGTGATTTATCTCCAGATGAACAAAGTTATATTAATCGAAAGATTGTTGAAAATGTTTTATCTTATCAGAAGCTAACCAGACAAGGATCAACGAACAGTACTCTGAGTTACACAAGTGTTTCAAGTAATGCCAGTACTGCTAGTAATACAAGCTTTGAATCAGACAACTGCAGCTTAAAGGGATCTAAAGATGGCGACATTCCTTTTGATAGACTATCTTTAGAATCACGACAAGATTCAGGGTATAGTGGTAGTGATAGGAACAGTTCAAGCTCAACAGGCAGCAATACTCTTGACCCTTATACACAATATTTTTTAAGTAAAAGCATGATTCCACCAAAAACATTTAATCAACAAGCAGTAGCAGAAAATTTGAAGAAATTTATAGGCCCAGCCTTTTCTGAAAACCAAAGATTTGATCAGAAATATACTGTTGGATATCAAAATAATAGTTTCCATGGAAACCAGCAACAGCAGATGTTACAGCCAAACCAGCAGTATCAAAGGAGCAATGAGCAATCTGGTGACAGAAAACAGCTGTACGACCCTGCTATTGTCAAGTCACACCAGTCAAAAGGTGAGGGACTGACACTAAAAATTGTTATTAAAATTATAAAAAAATGAAATACATTTTAAGATGACAATATCATGTCAAATTAATCTGTTTGTGTTTTAAACATGGGTTTGTTTAAATTACACCCTCTGGTAATTTAGTTGTGGCACGGTGCTCATTATTTATTAAAATTTAATAATAAATCTACCAAAGCATTAATTAGCCTGTGAAAAGAATATGATTTATGACAATTATTAAAACATGTGGAAATGGGCTGCATGCCATGTTTTCCAAATAATAAAATTGATCGGCATGATCTACATGTATTGTATATATATTTTTACAGCTATTTAATAACTCATTTGCTTTTATAATTAAAGAATGGTATAATTTAAACGCTATTAAACAGGAAACAAAATGGATCATCTGTTTAAATGTACGAGGTGACTTGGTCAATTGATCTGTTTGTATTAATAATAAGATAAATATACATAAATTGTAAGTTTTCCAAAACGATTTTTCATTCATTGAAAAATATTGTAAAGAACTATGAAGATTATGTCTCTAAGAAGATTAATGTCAAGTTTTAAGTGGGAGTATAAATGTAACACATGGGGTGACAAGTTTTAGAAATAAAACTCTTTTAAGACTATGATTATGAATTTATGATATTCTATTTTTAGATATTACAGATTATTGTTCTGTCAATACATTGAAGAATATTAATCATAAAAAGTAGCCATGAAAAAAAGTCCCATTTGTCCCATTTTTATTAGTTATCTTTAAATTACAATGTATAGTAAAAAGAGAATGTTAATACTATAAGAACAAGGGCTGTTAAAATATAGTCATGATTTAAAGACAAATGTGTTGTAAAAAATAAACATTTTAAATAACTAACATGCCCCATAATGAAGTTATTTTTCCTTTAAGATGCTGTAGCTTATCCTATGAACCAGGCTGTTAGTGGAAAGGAACCAGTACCCGATCCAAAAAACTTTGATAGCCAGATGTTCTTACAGAGCGGACCACCTGGTTATGATGAAGGTAAATATACATTTTAAATTAACAATAGTCACTATTCTGAGAACTGATTGAAGCAGTAGGTTTGTCCTACTTTTTTATACACTAATAAAATAACTTGTATTGCTTCTGTGTTTTTCAGTTGTTTTCTTACAGTAATTTATCAATTTCTCTTTTTCAGTGGTTTCTTACGGTAATGAGGAATTCATGTCTCTGTGTCACAAATCTGAGGATTTCATGGACCAATGTATTCTGTATGAGACTGATGGAAACTGCAGCCAGGCCCTTCAGTTTTGCAATTCAGCTATTGATTGCCTACAGCACGCATTAAAAATGCCCAATCTTTCTCATCAGTCATTTAAGTTTGCACAGATGAAAAATAATTCCTGCATTTTGAAGCAACGAAGTTTACAGAAGAAACTTATTGTACGACAAGAATCCAATTCATCTACGAACAGCTCTGACAGTGCAAGGTCTTCTCCGTGTGGTTTAACACAAAGGTAAGGGAGTTAATTAATCAACTGACTTGTACCAAGTATGTTTATATGCTAAAAATAAACAGAAACAGTGAAAAAACAGACATAGCAAAAATATTGTAAATGTTGAGTCATTATTAAAAAATATTACAGTTATGTAAATATTGTATATTGAAATTGTTTTGTTTTCTTTTATAGTTCTCTAAGTCAGCAACATAATTCAACACAAAACTTACAGAATGTCATTCATTCAAGGTCAAGTTCACGGGACTCCATTGATAGTGTTATTGAAAATAAAAACTTTAGAAAGGATATAAGTTGTAATGAGAATGATGGACAAAAATTATTACATACATCACATTCTAGTCACAGTTTAAATGAAAGGACGTGTAATGACAATAATGGTGTTGATATGTATGCCACGTTACCAAGAAAGGGTAGACAACTAGCAAGTAGAAATCAAAGTAGTCCAAATTCTGAAGTTTATAAAAACTTTTTGAATAGACAGCAAAGAAATAATTCCCCAAGTCTTCAGCCATCTTCAAGGTCAAGTACGCCATCATCAGAGAATCGAGATTCTGATTCAAGTAGTCAAACCTCGGATCAGTATCGCATGCAGCTTCCTTCTCAGCAACAAGTTAAAATGAATAAAGCAGAAATTAGACAATTATTACATAGCAACTTGATTCAACGTCATGGCAGCCAGCACCTAAGTGGAGTACCTGTATCCCAGAATCCTCAAAACAACACAGAAAATTTATCAGTTGAGGTTTGTAGAACAAGAATAACACCACAGTTATCTGCCAAGTCTCAACCAATTGTGTTGCCTAAACCAGAACAGGTTGTTGAGCCTTCTCCTGGTGGTCAACAAACCAACCAAGGGCAGGAAAGAGTGGAGAACACATCGCCACTGTCTGCTGTTACATGTAATAAATTAAAACAAGCCAGTGTGAAGAGGCACGCCAGTTTTGGTGGCTCTAGTAGTAGTGGCATTCGAAATGCCACACTAGATTGTTATGCTTTTCAGCCAAGCCAGACAATAGCTCGCTCATATATACAGTCTAATCTAGCAGGTACTAACATCCCCCATATTTGATATAAACAGTCATTTCATTTAAAATAAAATCTATTTTAAAGAAAAGGCTAAAGTTTGAACAAGGTTCTTTAAAGTTGTTTAGTATCTTAAAATTGATTTGTTTCTGCCTTTAAAATTTGGAGTAAAGTTCACATTTATCTGCATAAAATATCATTTAATTATTAATTCATGCTAGAAGCTTGCTGATATAGATATAAAAGTTACTAACTCTTAAATATTGTACTTTTTCTTGCTTATGACTGCTATTAACATCTATCTCGCTTAAAAATGAAATTAAAAAAAAGTATCACCTTATCAAATTAATAAAATTAGAAAGATGTCCATAATGATTAAAAAATGCATTTCATTGGAAATATATGAATGCAAACTTGACACAAGGATAAAACGCTTGAGAAAACAGTACACAGTGAGATTTTGTATGAACAGATAGTGTAATTTAATTTAAAAAACTCCTTTATGTAATGTGCAATTACCTATTGAAGCAAATTCGTTAATCTGTTTTACCAGAGAGCACATGATAAGAATCTTTTGTTCAAAATTGAATTATGAAGGCCATTAAAGCTTGTTGACATTGAGTATTTTGGACTCCATAATTTATTTAATTTACAAATCACCTAGGTGTAGTATGACTTAGCATTCTTTTAAAAATAATATTCAGGGGGTAGAGCTTAATTTGTTTTGAAATTTAAAATTTGAACATACTAATCACTTTTGATCCTGGTTTTAAATAAATATTTTTGAACTAGATGATAACCCATCATTTTAATAACTTCATGAATATTTATTGCCCTGCAGCTACGTTTTTTAAATCTACCTTAATAGATGAGTAACTTTCTTGTTCAAATAAACACTGTTGAATACATTTCCTGACCTGATTTCCACGAATAAAAAAAAATTTACATATCCCAAGGATTTTATCTATTTCGTGTGTCAATAAATATTCATGAGTATTGTATTTTATTGCCAAATTACTTTTTAAAACTTTATAAAAATGTAATCTGTATAGGGATCTATTAATATCTTTAAAAAGGTTTCTAATTTTTGAGAAAAAATAATATGTATATTGAGTCCTAGAATAAATTACAATATATTTTGTTTGATACTTTAAAAATAGAAATACACTTGTGTGTGCCCATTTGCCAGTTTTGTTAGTTACAAAAAAGCAGTAAAATGAAATAATGCACATTCTGTATCACTCTCATTTATTTTGCTGGCAGTATATAACCCATGCATGGCTACATCTTTACCTCTTAATTTTCTCTCCCTAACCAAGTTAACACATGTGGAACTAACAGCCACCTTAACAGAACTGTAAGTAGCTTATGCATATGAGTTATTTCCCCTTTTTCAGAGCTTTATCCTGTATTTGTGTTGTGTTTGCTTTTGAGGTAATGGGACTAAACTAAGTGCAGATATGTTGTTTACTGAAGTTTTATCCATCATTCCTAAAGTTAAATCTGTAAATTGCTGCTTCAGGGGGTTTCAATCACTTTATTAAACTCTATATTTTTACAGATAAATCCTTATTCAGTTGTAAATTATTTTTTAAATAGGATTTGATACATAATGGACTTTTTAAAATAAAACTGGTCCCAGGTGGTTAACCTTTGGAAATGATTACTTTACCTTTGTAATTGCTTTCAAGTCACTGAAAGTTTAAAGAAAAAAATATTTTATGAAAATTTTAGTGCTATATGACTATACAATAATGTTTAAATTATTTTTTATTTAAATGTTTGTATTATCTGTTAAAAAGAAAGCTATTAAACTAGAATTTGTTTTCCTTTCTGAAAATAAAAGAACTTTCAATCACTTAACTATTTAGCATAAAAATGTTTTATCCCATTTATGAAAATTCTTGAATTTTCTTGCATTATGGTACATGAAAGGATTTTGTATCTCAAAATTAGCTCAAATTTTCTTGGAAATAAATGGATATGCATTAAAAATATTAATCAAGATAAAACATAAAGAAAGTTACATAATTTGTAATCGATGCTACAGTTAATAACAGTGCAGCAGTAAATAAATATAAACAAAAATCCTTAGTTAAGATATCACAAAATTATATAAAGTTAAAACTTTGCTGACGCCAAAACAGGTATATATAATTTTTGCTACAATAGATTGATTGTTTACCTGTAAGTTGGAGTTATAATTTGAGACCTTATTGATAGACAGCAAACAATTCACAGAACAAATTAATGTTTAAAGACTGCATTTCTCTTTGTCAGTATAGTCACATGATATAATCAATCAACTGTTGAACTTTGGTTGCTATGTTAGGTAACAAATGAATTTTAAAAAAAAAATTAAGTATTTAGTTTCGGAGTTTAAATTTCTTAATACTGACACGTTGGTAAATTAAAAACTGTAGACCATGTCATGCATGGGGCTTTGAAACTGAAGAATATACGGTATTAAGCTATAAATCATTCAGGTGTTAAGTGCTTCTGATAAAAAAAAATGCAATGTCATCTTAACGTCATCATGTGTAGGCTTGTAATATCACTTATAAGTTTGTCAACCGTACAAGTACTGGTAATGTATAGAGTTAAAAAGTAATGTGAATATACCAGTTGGAAGATTTTAGTTTCATTTTCATCCTGGAGGCAATAAATACATCTTTTATTTTTGCAATTGTCTTTGATTCATTTATTGTTGTTAAATGTTATTCATTAGTTTTTCAATATGATGCAAGCAATAGATTCTGGAAATAGTGATATAAAAAATCAAACGACAAAGTATTGTTTAATCTTTTAAAAATGTTTTTAATGTTTTACATCTTCAAAAGTAACATTTGTGACATTAAATAATAAAAGTCGTGGATATTTACGGCATAAATTCTAACATTTTATAGTAATAGAAAAGTGAAAGTATATTAGCAGATTCGATTGTAAATGAATACATGACAACTGTTTCCTTGCGGCAAAGAAACTCATGCAAATGTCGGTAACATCAAAAGATCTCAAAAAGAAAAAACCACGGTTTTATCATTAATTTAAATAATAATGGTCCACTGATTTCATCTGATGATAAATCAATAATGTTAATATACACTGTATAATAAAAGTAATTTTCTTCTTTGATGTTGTGTCTCTAGATATTTAGTAAAGAAATTAAAGAAATGCAGTTTTTTTTAATATGTGCAATTAATGTTTCCTATGCAATGATGGCCAATTAGCATGCACTAACATAAAGAACAATGTAGGGTGTAGTAATATTTATAGTCAGTGGGATATGGCCCCCGATATAGGGTGTAGTGGGTGGGATATGGTTCCGATAATAGTTTCTAATAAACAAATGGATATACTGACTACAGAGGTATTAATAGAATTCCATTAAGTTCTCAGACAAAAATTGGCTCACATAGTCATTAGAACGATTACAATTTTAAATTGGTGATGGATATATGTGTAGACACAATTGCAATTAGATATTTTGTAGATGTGGAACAAACACACCTCTACATATTTCACAAAAAAACATTACTGTGTATTGTCTGTACTTGGCAGAAGGTTATCTCCCTTTACTGTAGTTCTTGTTTACACATGGCAACAAACAGCAGACGGTGATCGATGTGTTTTGGTGACGGTATCAGTGTATGGCACTAGTGCCTAGAGCTTTAATCTATGCAGTATATGATTCATGATACATGTATTCATGTTAATTCACACCCATTCACTTACAATTAATTAGTTTATAAACAATTTTAATTCAAATTTAATTCAGAATTAATAGACTAATCTGTTTATTTTTAAATGTTCTTTTTTTTTCACTAATATTCACATTATTTGTGTTAATTGGTTATAACTTTTAGAAAAATTTAACAACTTTTTTCTTTTAATAGATCGTAATTAACAACCTTAAGAGAAAAGTAAGGGTAAAACAATAAATGAAATATGACAATTTGAAAAATTGTTTTATTGCTTAGGACTATTTTCCATGTTTCTATTACAGAGTCAAGTGGACTTACGATCACAGCAGTTTAATCAACATGTTACAACTCGGCAGGAGACTTCCTCAGATAATGAGGACGTTCGACCAAGTGTTAGGGCATTAGCTTCCAGATTTGACACGTCAGGAACTAAAAAACCGAAATCATCGAAAGAACTGCCACCATTGAACTCAAATCTAGATAACAGACATAGAAGCAAATCAGAATCAGATTTTCTAAAAATAGACTCAAAACCAAAATCAGTCTTGTCAAAAAGAAAGAAATGCAAAGGAAATCGGCCACGTAAATCAGTGACATTTTCAGACAATGTTGCCATGGTTTCAGCTATGGAACATTACATCACAGATACAGATACCTGTTCGGGTTATGTGAGTGATGAAGAAGAGAAATATAAATATCAGCGTGGTGCATATTCAGACAATGAACTAGACGACAATGATTCCAACACAACTGATTCACCAGCAGACATTATTCCTGGACAGAGTTGTTGTTGTTTGTGTAATAAACATGGTTGTCAACAAGGATCTCAGTTTTGTGCAAAATGTCAGTTGTATATGAGTCGATTTCAACCAAGCGAATGCTGACATGAATTGGTGAATAAAAATATTTCCAGCATTATTTTTAGAAATCTGTTTTATTGGTTGTTTTCTTTAAATGTTATGTTTGTTATTGGATAATGTAAATAATTTTAATTTTATTTATTTAGTTTTATCACAATGTGATAAAGTGGAATTTTTGTATGTCTAAGGCAGCTTCTTTCATAGTGCTTCACTTATGTGTATATATAGTTTTGAGCAATATATTTTTTTTCTACTTTTAAGATTAGGACTGCTGATATAGTATATTGTTTTAAAACTTTTCTTATTCAGCTAATTTTAGTTGTCAAAATTTAGTATTATAATTAATTTTTAACCCTTTACAAAAGAATTTAGCTTCTGTCTTATGTCAAAAGGCTGCTGTCTACACTGAATAATCTGTATTGCATACTTGTCATAGAAATAAATATATGTTTTTTCATGGTATTTTGAATGAATTTTTAAATTATAATACAACTAAACATTTTAAGATGACGTTTTAGTAGAATTCTAAGCTATTTACTGCCAATGAGCGACAATTTTTATACATTAACAAATCTTGTACACTATGGGAAGGATCAACTTAGAATGCGTTAAATTACAAGAATTTTACAAATTTTAATGAGAATTTAATTTTTTGATCAGTTTTCTTGCTAAGTTGATCTTTCTGATATAATGACGATCACAAACTATTTAATAATGATTGTAGATATTTATCATAGTTTGTTTTGTCAATCTACAAAACTGTCTCGTTTAAGGGGGACTGTCCCATAAAAACTTACATACTACTTCGATCTAGTCAGTCATTTTAATAATTTTAAAGAGTATTCATGGTTTAATATTTTGCTTCATCAACATTTTTAATGATTTGGGATGTGCTTATCCTAAATGTCCAGTTGTCTTTTTCACTTTCGTTTCGAATGCTTGCTTTTTACAATTATTTGGATAAAAGACGACATCAAAATATGTGTAATAATTAATTTTTTTTTTAATTGAAGGAAATAGTTGTTGTTAAAAAAAGTAAACAGTAGGGGGAATTTGTTAGTTTTAAAATTTAAATTAAAGAAAAATGTACAATTTTAAACTTTTTATAGAAATAATAGTTAAATAATTCCGTCCTATTGTGGAAAAGGGTTGTCTGATAATAAAAATATATTCAAGTTGAAAAAACATTAAAATCAAATCAAATCATTAAATGATAAATGTTAAATCACTTTATGCATTTAATGTTATTTAAATCATGCATTTTTAAAATATAATGTTTTATTTTAACATGTTAAAAATCATGAAATTTGTTACATTGTTTTAAAAACTGCCAGAATTGTTATAACTTGTGATCTCATTTTCTAAAAGAAACCTTAAAACAAGAAATTGATTGTAAATGATATGTACATATATTAGTTATAGGTAATCATGTTTATTGTTCCATTCCTAATAGAGTTTAACTCTTTATCATTATACAACATAGAAAACATATCATTTGTATAAAAATAAAAAAATAATGAAACACCTGAAGATTGGTTCTTTTTCTTTTGAGGTAGCAAGTTTACTGTTGTTTTCTGGAACTTGGCTTAATCTTTGGAGATAAATCCTTAATAGCAACAATACATGACTTAAGTTGTTGGTCAAATCAATGTCCCTCCAGATTCTTCTCAAGTCATGATTGGTCAGTTATTAGAACCACTTAATTTATGGACATCAAACATTGAATTGTTCTGATCTAGATGTCATACCTGCTCAATAGACATTGTATCCAGCAAAAGTGTCCAATAAGGCCATTTTATTGTTTGTTTGTTTTTGGGTTTAACAACACTTTCAGCAATTTTCCAGCTATATCATGGTATAGAGTTTTTATTGGGGAAGAAAACCATAGTACAAGTTGGATTTGGTTGGAAATCTGGCAATCCTTGTCAATTTAAAATGGAGCCCCTATAACTTCAGCGAGACTTGTACCCTTGGTGTTTACAGGCACATAATCAATATTAGATAACTAACAACCTTATCCACTTGGCTGCCAAAGTACCAGACCTTATTATTTAGATCTCTCTATTGTGAATATTTTATTAATTAAAACTGCATAATAGACTACATGCACTATAAGACCCCTTTTTGCCGTTCCAAGCAGACATAAATGTAGATATAGGCATTATTCTTGTCATGGCTTGCTGAACAATTGTTCACTAAGAATCAACAACATTCACTCACACAAATGTGACACAATGGACATCATATGTGTTGTATTGATCAAAAGTCAAAAATGGCCACCTACCCGACCCCACAGAAACTAGGTACTTAAAGATATAGCTTAACATAGCTGGAGATGCAAACAAATAAGTAGAAAAAAGCACAAACAAATGTTGAAATTTATGACATAGGAAAGTTGAAAACGTAAGTTATTTAAAGAAAATCGTTAGAACCATTAAGAGTTGCACATTAACATAAGGAGAAAAACTGAAGTCAACAAAGAGTTAATACAATTAATTGAAAAAATGTTTTCTGGCAGATAATGGGAACAAATTTTCTTTCATTGATATTAATTGCCCTTTTAATCCTCAAAATGCAATCCACTTTCGAAGACAAAAACTATGATAATAAACATTTGCAGTAAGAGAGCCACGTTTTACAGCAAAATGCCAATGCAGTACTAGAAGCAGATTGAAACCGATACAGTATTAGAACCAGATTGACACAAGATACAGTTACTGTAAAAAACCTGAACCCACATCGAAAAGTCCCGAAGCATTATGAATATGGACAGCGTAAATTTAATATTGTCCTAACACAACTTAGATGCTTTGCTTCATTTTTAAACTATGATCTGTACAAAGTTAATATTATTTCTGATCCATCCTGTCGTTGTGGGTCTAACCGTGAAGATTCGTATCATTATTTCTTTGCATGTTCTAAATATACTAATATTAGAGACAGATTATTTGATAACCTTGCCTGGCTACCAAATTACTGTCCAGTAAATCTAGAACTTTTAACATCTGGCAACCCGTTATTGTCCACCGAACAGAACGAACAGGTTTTTAAACATGTATATGAATATATCAAAGGGTCAGAAAGATTCCATATTGTCTAATGCATTAAACACAAGGTTCTCGAATCACACATATCATATCGTCACATCATCCTTATTCTTTATTTTTTCTAATATCTGTAATATTTTTTTCTTTCCTTATACATTCTCTCTTTCTCCTTGTACATATTTTACTCTACACGTATGATATACTATAAATTATATTTAATTGTATGCATGCTCCACGAACGTTCTTATTGTAATATATTGTATATTTGGAGAAGACTTCATAAGTTTGTTTAACTTGTGTCTTATCCTTTTTGCATATTTGAGCAAATAAAATATGTTTAAACTACAAACTACAGTTACTGTAGTAGAACAAGATTGACACATGATTAAAGTACTAGAACCGGATTGACACCGATACAGTACTAGAACCAGATTAACACATGATACAGTACTAAAACCAGATGGACACCGATACTTTACTAGAACCAGATTAACACATGATACAGTACTAAAACCAGATGGACACCGATACTTTACTAGAACCAGATTAACACATGATACAGTACTAGAACCAGATTAACACGTGATAAGTACTAGAACCAGATTAACACGTGATACTGTACTAGAACCAGATTGACACATGATACAGTACTAGAACCAGATTGACACATGATACAGTACTAGAACCAGATTAACAAATGCTTCAGTACTAGAAACAGATTGAAATAGAAGAATATGGGTTTAATTTCCTAAGTACAACTGAAGTCTGAAAATTAGTTTATATTCTTTTAACACCAAATAAGAAAAAATTTAATGCAAAGTGTTAGTCATTTACTATTTATCACCGACCTGTCAACACGAAGGTTGCGAGTTTGAACCTTACTGCGAAAGGGTGTGCCTAGCCTGCAACCTTACCTTATTTGACAAGGGTTGCAGAGGATTAACACTTTTTCTGTTGAAGGTCGGTGGCTTCAGCGGTACTCCATCCTCCCTTCGGGAACACTGTACGTCACTGTATATCTAACAATTGATAATACTTTAAAGTTAAACACCAATCAATCAGTCAAAGAAATATCAACATAAATAAGAGGGAAATCCGTTTTTCAAGAGAACACAAACTACCAGAACATCAATGAGCTACAGACACAGGAGAACTATAAAAGGTTTTAAATTATTAATCTGCGGTAAATTTGTCTTATAATCTTGTAAAAAGTTTGTTATAAAGAAATCTAATCCACAAAATACCACAACATATTGGAAGTATATATCTGTATTGTACAACTGTTTCTTAAATTCTGGTTTCCTATACATTCGTTTAATCTTGTCTTGCATACTGTTTTATAAGTTGGAAAATATTTTGTTTCCAGGTCAATTTGTTTGCTGTAAAGGATCGAAGGATAAACACAAATATATGATACTAGGACCGACCAATGGATAAAACAGAGCTATTATACTAGGACCAATGGATAAACACAGATCTATGATACTAAGACCAATAGATAAACACAGAGCTTTGATTCTAGGACCAATGGAATAGCATGGAATAGCACAGGGGTTTGAAATTAGCACCAATGGATAAACACTGAACTTTGATAAAAGGACCGATATATAAGCACTGAGATTTGATAATAGGGCCACTGTATAAACACTGAGGTTTGGTACTAGAGCTAATGGATAAACACGGAAATTTCATAATATAGGACCAATGGTGAACACTGATGTCTATATTAGGACCAATGTATAAGTACCGAGGTTTGGTAGAGGACCAATGTATAAACACTGAGGTTCGATATTAGGACAAATGTATAAGTACCGAGGTTTGGTAGAGGACCAATGCATAGAGGTTCGATATTAGGACCAATGTATAAGTACCGAGGTTTGGTAGAGGACCAATGTATAAACACTGAGGTTCGATATTAGGACCAATGTATAAGTACCGAGGTTTGGTAGAGGACCAATGTATAAGTACCGAGGTTTGGTAGAGGACCAATGTATAAGTACCGAGGTTTGGTAGAGGACCAATGTATAAGTACCGAGGTTTGGTAGAGGACCAATGTATAAGTACCGAGGTTTGGTAGAGGACCAATGTATAAGTACCGAGGTTTGGTAGAGGACCAATGTATAAGTACAGAGGTTTGGTAGAGGACCAATGTATAAGTACCGAGGTTTGGTAGAGGACCAATGTATAAGTACCGAGGTTTGGTAGAGGACCAATGTATAAACACTGAGGTTCGATATTAGGACCAATGGATAAATACTGAAGTTTGATAATAGGACCAATTTATAAACATGGAGGTTCAAAACTAGGACCAATGAATAAACACGGAGGTTTGATACTAGGATTAATGGATAAACACCGAGATTCGGTAATATGACAAATAGATAAATACTGACGTTTGATGTTATGACCATTGGATAAACACAGGTTTGATACTAGAACCGATGGAGAAAAACTGAGTTTTGATACTAGGACGGATGGATAATCGGGGAGATTTGATAATAGGACCGATAGATAATCGCGGAGGTTTGATACTAGGACCCATAAATAATCCGGTAAGTTTGATACTAGGAACGATGGAAACAAAACTGAGGTTTGATACTAAGACCAATTGATTAACATTGAGGTTTGGTTTCATAATAGGACCAATTTATAAACACTGTTTTTATGATAGGAACAATGGATAAACGCTGAAGTTGATAAAAGGGCCAATAGATAACACTGACGTATGATAAAAGGGCATTTGAATGAACACAGATGTTTGATAAAAGGGCATTTGGATGAAGACAGATGTTTGATAAAAGGGCATTTGGATGAACACAGATGTTTGATAAAAGGGCATTTGGATGAACACAAATGTTTGATAAAAGTGCATTTGGATGAACACAGAGGTTTGATAACAGGACTAATGGATAAACACTAAGTTTGATGAAAGGACCGGTTTCGTTTCAGAATTGGATGGATAGACGCTGTTTGATAATAGGACTAACAGATAAACATCTAGATTTCATAAAAGGACCTTTAAAAACACCGAGGTTTGATAATATGGTCAATAGATACACACCGCAGTTTGGTTTCATAATGGGAAAATTGATAAACTCTCAGGTTTGATTTCATAACCTGGTTAACGCTTACTAAAGTCTAACGTATAAAAATGTAAAAGTTGTAAGGGCATTAAATATTAACAAATCAATCAACTTGTTTGTTTAATGCACAGAAGATAAGATGTTTTGTTGTGTTGAGTAATTCATTATGCAATAATATATTGTTCGTAAAATATACGCAATCTCCACTTCAGGACCGGGTATCCAGCTGTGCAGAAAAACGCCAATGAAATCTTTCTGGTATACCGAGTGCCATATGTGTAAGTGGTGAAAGAAATGAATTTGCAAGACATGAAAATTCCCAACAGCGCATAAACAGTAAGTAATAAATAATTTAAAGAAAAGTTTCAATAATACCAAAACTTTCGGAAGGTGAATCATCGATGTATTTTTTGTAGTTGAATCTTATGTGGACTTTAGCCGCAAGCACCTGGGGAAATGCAAAAAGTACCCAGGCACTTCGGGATACAGCATTTCCAACAAGCGAGTCCGAAGTAATACTAAGCTACAATATCTGTTAGATGCATCACGAAATCCGAGGCTAGCATTGAAAGAATACCACGCACTTTGCACATAAAAGCACGATTGCTAATGACTTTCTGACTGAAAGACTGTGCCTGTATGTAGGAATAAAAAAACTCCCTCCCCCAAATTGACCTACCTAGTATTCTGTTGATAGGTATAGTTGATTTGTTGTTTATCGCGATCTTGCATGTTCCAATAATTGTGATATGTTAGTTTGGGGTTTAACGCCATTATCAGCAGTTTTATCAAATATTGTGACGTCGTGGGGAAAGCCGGAGTACTAGATGAAAACACCTAACAACAGGAAACCTTTCAGTTCTAGTGAAATAATGTTGCAACCTTTGACTACAACCTCAATGTTGACACGCCGGTGATAAATATTAGATGACTACCATAACCTCACGGTCAGTTAGGTCTACTCCTCACATCATTATTGTTTGTTTCGTGAGATAAGCATGCATATCTCTTGCTTAGTGTATCATAGATTCGTTACAACCTCCGGATAGTTTTATTTGTGAAAATTCGACCCAATGTATCAAACTGTCACAGGGCTGTTTTTCTTTGCACGTGCATATTTTAAACATAAAAGCCATTCTAACATAAAAGCCATAGGACTAATGGATAAACTATGAGGTTTTGAAAGAAAGGCCCTGTTAGAAAATAGTAATTTATATAACGACGCCTTATGAAATCCGAAAGCTTGGTTTTCAGGTTGGTCTTTTTTCTAAAATAAGCGGATGGACGCTTTGTGTCTAACGCATAATTCATGTAAAAGTTTAACGTTCATTGTTTGCAGGGCATTAAATATTAACAAATCAATCTTCTTGTTTGTTTAATACAAATCAGATGAGATGTTTTGCTGTATTTAGTCATTTATTATGCAACAAGAGCTCTCCGATAAAATATAAATGATCTCCACTTCAGGGCATCCGTATCCAGCTGTGCAGATAAACGCCATTGCAATCTTTCTGGTATACCGGGTGCTATATGTGTAACTGGTGAAAGAAATCAATTAATATGCGAAAAAAAAAGAAAATTCCCAACAGCGCACAAAAAGTAAGTAATAAATAATTTAAAGAAAAGTTTCACAAATTCTAAACCTTTCGGAAGGTGAATTATCAACGTATTTTTGTAGATAACGCATATGTAGCAATAATTTTTAGACGCAAGCACCTGGTGAAATGCAAAAAGTACCCAGATACTTCAGGCTACAACATTTCTAACAGGCGAGTCCGATGTAGTACTCAGCTACAATGTCTGTAAGATGCAGACACGAAATCCGAGATTAGCATTGAAAGAATACCACACACCTTGCACATAAACACGACTGCTAATGACTGGCTGACCAAAAGACCGTGCCTGTAGGAATGAAACCCCCTCCCCATCCATGTTCTGTTACCCTGTTTAGTACGTATCAGTTGATTGTTGTTTATCGCGGTCTTGCATGTTCCAATAGTTATGATATGTCTTTTTACGTCTTGTTTTGGTTTTTGTTATTACATGTATTGTTTCTGCTTTTTTTAATCAATAACTTAAAGTATAGTTGGTAGAAATTTAAAGTAATCACTGTCGAAGACGTTCAGAGCATCCAAGTCAAGGGTTTTGATTGCACTCTCTCTTCGTCTTTTTTATTTGTTTATTTGTTTTAATGATGTTTAACGCCATTATCAGCAATTTGTTCTACTACATCGTATCGTCCATTGTTTAATTTGTAGATGAAAACCCTTGACATTCGAGAGGACAACTTTCAATCCTAGTGAATAATGTTGGAGTCTAGCATTTTTCTGTATTTTCTCTCCAGTATTTTTGCTGTTTCGTAAGATAAGCATGCGTGTATCTTGTTTAGTGTAACATAGATTTGTTACAACCGTCGGATAGTTTTATTTGGGAAAATTAAACAAATGTTTCAGAAACTGTCACACGTCTGTTTTTCTTTGCAGGTGCATATTTTTAAACGTAATCTAATAGGTTAATTTTTATCAGACATCTTAATGTTCGCACGGTCAAACTGATCTCGTTTAAACTCGTGTTTTTCTGTTTCGCAAGGCAGAACCTTCTCAGCCAAGTTATATGATGGTACCTAGAACCTTAACATGTGGTTGGCAGTGGTAAATGATACGAGAAGCTGCCTGAAAATGTATAACCAATGAAAAGTAAGCAGTAATCTAATCAAGAAGTAAGCAGCTACCCGGAAGAACACATATCCCAAACATGAGGTCAGTATTCAGCTACACGGGAGGAACACATTCTAAACATGAGGTCAGCATTCAGCTACCCAGAAGGATCATACACCCTAAACATGAGGTCAGTATTCAACTACCCTGGAGGATTATATACCATAAACATGAGGTCAGTATACAGCTACCCGGGAGGATTTTGTTTGTTTGTTTGAATGGTGTTTTAACACCACTTTCCGTAATTTTTCAGTTACATCGTGGTGTCCAGTTTTTATTGGGGGGGGGGGGGGAAGCCGGAGTACCCGGAGATAACCCCCGACCTGCGGTAGGAAAACTGGCAATCCTTGTCAATTCATTTCGTAGTCGAGTACACCCTGCCTGCAGTGAGAATCGAACCCTCAATCTCAGTGTTGAGAGACCACGTGATCAATAGTAGACGAACTACCTTAACCACTCGGCCACCGAGGACCCCACTACCCTGGAGGAGCATATACCCTTAACATGAGGTCAGTATTCAGCTACCCGAGAGGATCATATACCCTAAACATGAGGTCAGTATTCAGCTACCCGGGAGCATCATATGCCCTAAACATGAGGTCAGTATTCAGCTACCCGGGAGCATCATATACCCTAAACATGAGGTCAGTATTCAGCTACCCGGGAGGAACACATTCTAAACATGAGGCCAGCTTTCAGCTAGCCGGCAGGATCATATACCCTAAATATGAGGTCAGGTTTCATCTACCCGGGAGGATCATAAACCATAAACATAAAGTCAGTATTATCTTCCCGGGAGGATCATATACCCTAAAGTATTAAGCTACCCGGGCGGATCATATACCGTAAACATGAGGTCAGTATTAAGCTACCCGGGAGGATCATAAACTCTAAATATGAGGTCAGTATTCAGCTACCCGGGAGGATCATATACCCTAAATAAGAGGTCAGTATTCAGCTAGACGGGAGGATCATATACCCTAAATATGAGGTCAGTATTCAGCTTCCCGGGAGGATCATATACCCTAAAGTATTTAGCTACCCGGGATCATTTACCGTAAACATGAGGTCAGTATTTAGCTACCCGGGAGGATCATATACCCTAAATATGAGGTCAGTATTCAGCTTCCCGGGAGCATCATATACCCTAAATATGAGGTCACTATTCAGCTAGACGGGAGGATCATATACCCTAAATATGAGGTCAGTATTCAGCTAGACGTGAGGATCATATACCATAAATATGAGGTCAGTATTCAGCTAGACGGGAGGATCATATACCCTAAATATGAGGTCAGTATTCAGCTACCCGGGAGGATCATATACCCTAAATATGAGGTCAGTATTAACATAATGTGGCAGTAAACAGCTACATCATCAGTAGGTGAGCTGTTACATATTCCTATCGGTGAAAACCAAAATGTATTATGAGGTAAAAAGCTACAATTACTGAGGTGGACGTACAAAAAGCTACCAAAATTGGAACAGAAACCAATGTGTTTGACATTTTATTGTTGGCTACGCAGGTTAAAAGAAAGACAACTCAACTAAACTAAATATCCGTGTGAAGAAACGAGCTTGATAAGTGACATCGTCGGAAACCCATGTCCGGTCGCTTTCCCGCTTTGCTACTACCTGTCGCGTTCTCGCTTTGCTACCATGCAATTGTGGTAGCAAAGGGAGAACGCGGACATAGGTTTCCGACGATTGACATGTCATTAAAATCAGAGTCTACCAGGAATCTCCCATCTGTATTACATTTGATATCACACAATTCAAAATCAAAACAGTATTTTTTTTATAAAGCCAGAATATATGCTAAAATTTTGTCTGGTTGAGATTTGAAGTTCTTGTTTTGCTAAAAAAGCTTTAATTAAAGTTATGTCTATTTTTAGTATCATTAGCCATCTTGGGTTTTAGTTAAAAGTTTGGAATCAAAGCTGAGCTTTAAAGGCTCCTTCCCATTAATATTAATTCACACTGGCAGAGCTGTTTCTCCGTAGATGATTAAAAATTGAATTTATCTCAAACTAAGCTTAGTTGCATATTCCCGAAAGAGGCCCAGGTGGTCATCTACTGTTGATCACGTGACTGTCAACACAGAGTCGTCTTACTGCAGATACAGCCAGTTTTACTGCCAAACAGCGGAGGTTTTCACCGGGTACTCCGGCCTCCTTCGCCAATACAATCTAGACAAAAATAACATGTCTAAATAAATGATGAAAATGACGTTAAACCCCGTCCAAACAAACAAAACAAACATATTTCTGAAACTCGCCAAACTCATCGATTGGTTCCAGAAAACCTTTATGTTACACTACGTCTCATCATGAATTCATCAGTTGTTTGACTTTTTTCATTAATTTCAGCAATCACAAAAAAAAATGATTGCCATGTTAATATCCGAGCAAGAAAAAGACTAATGATCTTTGTTATACGAATCACATATCAAGTTACAAAAATAGTTCGACTTGTTGTTTCAGAAGAGAATATTTTTTAAAAAGTCCGTCAGAAACAATGAATGCCCATGGCGGTAATGTTTTTCGTCGGTAGACGAATTGGATAATCTTGCAGAACTTTTTTTTTTTCGCCAAACAGAAACAATAATGGGTTATGGTGGTAATGTTTTTGTCACTTAAGATAAAATGGGAATCTTTGAACAGGGCCTCACATGCAAAGATCATTCGTACATAGTTTTGCTTTAATTGGCAAAACGTTCAAAAAATTAAACTGTGACAGATAGACGAAAACTGAGCAATAGCTCACCCTGACTTTCACAAAGTTACACAAAGAGAACTACCGGTTTACCAAAAAATGATAACATCTCGCAAGCAGATCGGTTTACTGATCCAAACTGGTCACAACACAGATGTTCAGATTATCTTTACTTGACTTAGTTAAACTAAGTATATAATGAAATCGCTATTATCCGTGCTTCTTTGGACTATTACACAATGCCCTGATTAGAAAAAATGATACCTAACAGTGTTTTGGTTGTATGCCTCGATTTCCAATGGCGGATCATGAAGGAAGGGGGGGGGGGGTGCTTTGATCAACTGTACGCGTTAATCACAAGGTCTTAAGGAGGCATTTTACATTTGCTGTTCAATAGACATCCCGGGGAGACCTCCCCCGATCCCCTGATTTCTATTTTGGATTTGTGTCCATTATTTTTAGCAATAAAAATGACTTACATTACAGCATTCCTGGAACATTTGAATTACATTGGGACCGTGATAGACAATGTTTTTATGTTGGTGACCATGCCTTATTAACTGCATTGCTGGTTCGCCTCTGTTTCAATTTCGTATTTGTTTATAGGATTATTTAAAAGTAAATTAATATACAAGTTAATGTATTTCACTAACCTTCAACAGACACGAAAACTCCAGAATTTGAAATTTACCTTTCTGACTGTGTTATTTCAATGGTGTACAAGGGGGAATAATCCAGAAAAAATTAAAGTTTTCCAATATTACATGTATCGTGTTTTCCTTTCAGGCGGTATTCATAAAATAATTTTCCAGTGAAAACTCATCCTCACAAGTCAGGGTTTCTGTGTCCACATGTGTCCACGAACCCCTGACAAACTTAGCTAGGAAATTCCCGGGCTAGAAGTCACTATTTTGATTGGCTACATCACACCTTGATGTAGCCAATCAAAAGCTCGTTTTCATACACGACTTGATTAGGGGATATCCCAATGTCGATTTGTAAATAAACAAAATGGATGTTTTGCATCGACAGTGTATTTTAATTTTAAGGTCTCCTTTCGTGGAATAAAGGACAGAAAAATAAGAACTAGACTGATAAAAGACAGTTCTTGGAAGTCTATACTAAAGTCCATTGTTCGAGGAGATAAACTGAAAACACTGTCGAAAAAGATATATGATATACCATCTTTAAAGGGAGAGTTACAGAAATGCTTGTTGAAAGACTTGAGCCTAGAATGTACAAGCATCTGTAGAGTATCAAAGCCATCTGTTTTACGAACTAAGAGTGATGTTGAATTTAACCTGGGAACATTTGCCAATGAGTTGAGGAGTGAAGCACCATTGTTATACAGCATCATACAGACGGTTATAAAGCATCCAAGTGACAACAAACTTGCTATTACTGCTGCTGTAATGCTTCGAAACAGGAATCAGCACATGTCTGCCATTCATCAGATTATTGGTCAGCTACTTGATCATGGTGGTGCAACTGATGAGGTACATTTTATTAAAGTAATAGCTTTGATTTATATCTATTATCACATATTAAGCAGTGAAATGAACATTTTTGCCCATGCAATACATCCGGAAGTTGTGACCTGGTATATCAGCCCTGATGACGTTACCAAAGACAACAGACTTAAATCGACGACGATACCAGTGAAGATGGGCTGATACCATATCTTCCTGTCATCAGTAGTAACATCATCGATTAAAGCCTGCCATCAATGTTGACGTCACGAATCAGAGTATCCTGAAATTTATAATTTTATAAATGAATTCAAATTACCAAACAATTATATTTTCATGACAACTTTAAGATAGATTTTTGTTCAAATATGTGATAAAAAGATTATGACATTGCATTGTTCCATATTGTCCCTTGTATCAGCCCTCGAGCAAAGCTCTCAGGCTGATACTCTTACTGATATGGAAAATGCAATGTAATAATCTATACCCGTTGATATACTGATAACCCCAAACAAATATATAGTTTGTGTTATAAAGGTTTGACACCTGTATCTACATGTAACTCATGTCGCTTCTACGCATTTAGATAGCAGATGATTTTTGCAAAAAACAGAATAAAAAACAACAGATTTATTAATAAATACAAGAAAAGCCCCCCCCCCCCCCCCATAATTTACTTATTCTCTAGAGAGAATAATAAATAAGAATAATAATCCAATAAATAATGTATTTGCATTCAGTGTATTAGAAAAAATATTTTGATGTTTATAAATCATCCTCCCAAGTAATGGATTATGTGTCCACACTCAATCATGTTGACACAATATTAATGTTTCATTTTATTTCAGACAATAAGGCTCTTGTCTTCTATGGGACTATCAGTTGGTCCACAGTCTGTATCTGTAAGACGTGGACAACTTGTTGCAAAACAAGAGAAAAAGATGTCTGAGATGTTTACAGACAGAGGAAAACAGTGTCGTGTAGATTGGAAAATAAAGAAGTGCAAAAGTACAATGAGCGTCTTTCCAGACCGTGATGCACCATCTACTAGCTTGTCAATATGTTATTCACCGCAACATTTAGAACACTCATCAAATACAGTAGAACCAGGCAGACCAGGTATGACATACTTTATTAAAGATACAGAATTTAATGCATACTCTCAACCTAAATGCACAACTCATACAGTAAATTCTGAGCATTATACAGAACACTCAAGGGTTTCTGGGTTACCAAAACTTGTGATCCAGACTAAAGCAGGGAGAATCGAATTGCCAGAGGTACCAAATTTACCATCTACCAGTGGCCTGTGTAGAACAGATCATGCATATTCTGTTGCAGATACAGAAAGGACCAAGAAAATTTTGAAAAACTTTATATTTCAAAATCAACATGCCATTGAAAATGTGATTCCTTCATATGAAATTATTGGTGATAATTTAGATTTAAGTATTGCACCATCTTCTATGACAAAAGAGAAACAAAGGAGAAGTTTTCACTGGTTTCTTAATGTTGCAGTTCGAAAGCGAGTTCTGTCAGATTTACCAAATGACATACCAAAAGCTGATATTTTACAAGTGCCAAATAGTGAATTTCTACCTAGCATTTCAGATTGTCACGATCTTGATACTAGTTTGACTTATCATATTTCAAAAATACTTTGCAAATATGTCAAGTGTTTACAACCTTTTGAAAAGTGTCTTCCAGAATACATAGACCATCCATTCATAAAAGAACTGTCAATGAAATCTGAGTATCGCATAATGGACTTGCTGGACAAAAGTGAAAACAAATCTGATGAAATGATTAGTATACTAGAACACATTCACAAAAAGTACATCCCACATACTGATGAAAACCCTCCTGGTGTAATAGACAAAGTTGTGTTTGGAGGGGATGTATTAACCAATGAGAGGGCATATGCTGCTCAGCTCGCAATGATGAATAATGAGAGTGATTATTTCCGATTAGCTGGGGTCATTCATCGTCCCGAAGGACTTCACAGAATGATGAACTTTCTTTTGGTATCCAAACAAGAGTTCAAGTTATTGTTTCATGTTTTTTATTAGAAAGGACTTAGTAAGTTTTCAATGTTTATAAAAGTTCTAATACACTACATATTGAGAGAATTTTGCTTTTTCCACCCATCAAGAGTGGGTACTGTACTTTGGCATCATATTTTGTAACTTGTCTGCTTTTCCAATGGATTATACTTGTCTTCTTACTATGAAGTTAAATATTGGTCAGAGTTGTTGGAAAACTAGGTAGTTTTTCCACCCTATGCCCACTATGGTGTAGAAGAAAAAGCAAAGTCCACCAGAGCTGTAGTGTATAATTAGTGTTAAATATATGACAAGACAAAACAAGTAAATGTATTTATTAGTTGGATCAACATCATTTTTATCAGCTATTAGTATTCAGCAAATAAAATAGTGAAAAAATGTGATATCCAAGTTATAAGGAACTATTTGAACTTATGTAAAGTATTCAAAATTAAATTCAATCTGGAACACTTTGTCTTGTCAGTATATAGTTGTTATTAAAATGCAGGTTACAGTGTACAATTACTAGTACCTCCATATTCAACCTACCAAAAGCCTAATTATACACAATTGAAAGCATGATATTTATTAAATGTCTAATATTCGAAAGTTGTGCATGGGTTTTTATACATAAAAAACCATGCTCCTTAATTGCCTCTTCTTACTACATGTACTTGTAGTTAAATATGATTAAAATCTAGAGTACTGTAATATATTGGGTAATTTTACACTTGTAACAACAGTTCTGTTTGTTTTGCATGTGTTTCTGTTGACCACATCCTAATTAAACATGTTAAATATAAAAAAAAATATAATGATTTTGACAGTTACTACTATATAAATTATATTTAATAACAGGGGTTAATTAAGAGATTTATTAACAAAAACTAATCAACGTGAAAGGTGTTCTCCATACATGTTTAAAATCAAGAATGTACATTTTGAACATTATAAAGTAAAAGATTCCAAATACATGTATATCTTGTGTAAAGTAAAAGATTCCAAATACATGTATATCTTGTGTAAAGTAAAAGATTCCAAATACATGTATATCTTGTAAAATCATCATATTATAATTTCATTTCTTCCGTTTTTACAGATTATCTATCAGCAGCTTTATAAAACTACATCAGCTGCAGACCAGGGTACATTGTTTCAGTTGAGAAATGTGCTACAAAGACGAGATGTTAGTGGACCAGAAGGTGTTACGGAAAAATTCAGGTAAGTTTATTTTCCTGCATGTATTGAAATATTTATGGCCATTTTTTGAACATCAGCTTAAGCAAGAAACATGTAGGAACTGAAGCCAGGTAGCCAACAACACATGTGGACACAGAAACCCTGACTTGTAAGGGTGGGTTTCAAATAAAATTTGATGCATTCAGTGTACTGTACTTCACAATTAAGATACACTTGATAATGGATCTAATGAACAAATCATTCAGTGAAGTATGTACTAGTAGTACATCTACTGTACCAAAGATCTCTATAGATAGCTTATCAACACTTAGGAATTAGGTCTGTACAATAACAAAGAAGGGTACACTTGAGTAGACACAGTTACCTTAGGATGCATTTACCAGTAACTTGCTCAAGAATGCCTGGTTTCCCCTGTGACCTCTGAGTTGGGGGGGGGGGGGGGGGTGGAGGGGCAAGAGCTTTTCTGTTAGTGTGTTTTGGGCATTTTTACACATCTGTTAACTGTTTTTTTTTAAATAAAGCCACTGTTAACTGTTTTTCAACCAGTAGCTGTTATCTGTTTTCTTAAAAATTGACTTTGTTGTTAACTGTTATAATGAAAATAAAAACCATGTTTGCTGTTTAATAGTTAGAACACTGTTAACTGTTTTACTGTATTTTCCCCTGTTATCTGTTTAATTCATTTTTTTCAACACTTTTTAATGTAAGGAATATACATATGGTCACATACTAGTTAACACTGATTAATCATGTCAATGTATGCATTTTCTTGCCATATTGCCCTTCGATAAGATTCTGCTGTTACCTGTTTTTTTCTATTTTTGAACTCAGTTTTCTCATGTTAATTTCTGTTATCTCTTATCATTAATTTACTGATTTCTGTTTTGGGGAAAAAAGTGTTAACATGTTAATGGACCCACTCTAGCCCCCCACCGCACCTCTGATTGAAAACAAAACTGGTTATCCCATACAACAATCAGATTTTGATTCATATAGACGTTTTAAATGCTTAAAATTGCTACTTCTGCAACTATAAAATCAAAAACATGTAATGAATTTATTTCAGATCACACATGACATTTGTGCAAGACTGTCTTGATGCTTTTATTCTTGGGGCATGCATGGATTTGCTTGGTATAGACAACCTTGATGCTCGACCAAGTCGCACAAAACTGCCTGAATTTATTAACTTGAGACATCAGCAGGAACAATATGAATGGATTCATGATTTAAGTCAGCAACTACTGGATGTATATGTTAAAGTCAGAAATGGTAATTTCTTGTTCCACTTACTTGTTACTGCTGGAACAGTTGTTCACATACATTATAGTTTATCAGTATTACAATGTATTCCAAGAGCAATAGAAATGTGCTTATACAACTTCATAGGACACATAGCAATGCTTTAAATTGTTTTCATTTGCTTGAATCGGGTTTCATGTCATGTTCAGCAATTTTTCTATAGCGGCTTCAAGTGTATTGTTGTAGGGGGAAGGCAGAGAAGAAGCCAGAGTACCCTGTAAAAAAAGGTACATTAGGAAAAACTGGCAATTATTGCAGGAAAGCAAGGTTAAACTTTCAATCTAAATGTTCACATGAATTTGAGCTAATTGCTTGCTTATTAAAATGTGAAATTGCAAGGAAACCTTTATATTTTCAGATAATTTTTCTAACATCACAGCAGCAACAGAAGAAATGGACACAAAAGAAAAACTCATGACAGAAATGTTTGACAACACCAGCCATCAGTACATCTGTACTTGTCAGAAGAAATACAAAACAAAAGGCCACTTTAAAAGACATTTGCAAAAAGAACACAACTGGCTTTTTGTGGTACCAGTAGATTCCTCAGATGCATCATCCTCTTCCAAATATGATCATATTGCAACATACAGAGCTAGTTTTATGAAAATGGCCCTACTTTTAAGAGATACTGAGGATGCATTCAGAATGGGTGATGGAAATAGAATATTTAGAAATGCAAAATTTGAAATGTTGTGTGCAGATGTAGGACATCACACAAAGTATAAATTGTGGCTTTGGAGATTACAGGCATATGAAAATTCATTATTAACTCCATGTCAAGCTTTTGAATACAAATGGAACTGTATGTCAAACATTAATGGTGGTAGAGGAAACAACATTCCAAATGACAATTTAGTTGAGATATGCGTTCATAAAATTAAAGAGAAACTCCGAGAGCAAGGTTCTAATATAACATATGAGAGTGCCAAAAAAATAGCACTTTGCCTTCAGATGCAAGAAGACATTCGTGACAATTTTAAAGTGCAGCTGATTGAGCGAAAAGGAAAAAAACGACCAACAGTTGAGAAAAAAAATGACCTTGATGTAATTATTAAAGAACTTAAAGCAGTTGAAATTTTTAAATATATACCAGGAAGAGAATTTAATACGTTTAAACAATTTGAAGACATATTCCAAAGAATAAAAGTTGTGGATTTGCACAAGTGGATAACAACTCAAAAACAGAGAACAAGTTATGAAGTATTTTAAATTTTGTATATATTCTGTTTAAATTTTAGATGAACTAGAATCTTTGATTGCATAAATTTGAACTTTATATGAAAAGAAAATTGAACATATGTTACACAATTGTATTTTTATCACCCCTTCTCAGTAAATATACTTTGGTCTGGTATTGTCTCGTGACCCTACCTCGGTTTATGGTCTACTCATGTTTTTTCAGTAATTTGACATCTTGGACTATAGATGTTGATTATATGAGATTGCAAAACCTAGTTTGTATTGTTCATGTGTAATTATTCTTCAAAACTGTTCATGTGTAATTATTCTTCAAAACTGTTCAAAGTACATGATAAAATACCTATTATTACATGTACGGACGGATTAACTAACAAAGTTATCAATGTGTCTACTTCATGTATTGAATACAACACAGCTTGTATAAACAGTAGTTTTATTCATTAAATTTATTTTAGTCATCAAATTCATTATCATCATCTGCCATCTCCATATCTTCTACACAATCATACATTTCGTTTTCACCAAATATTTCATTCAAAATTCTCACAATTTGTAATGCAAGTTGATGAGATGTTATTGTTGTCAAATCAAAAATATCATCCACAGTAAACAGATACTGGAGCTGGGAAAGTATTTCATCCAAAGAAAATCCATGTGTCACTTCATACTGTACAAACAAAGATTCATGGTTTGATGCTTCATGCAAGTTATCAAGTTTATGTTTAACTAGTGTCCTTTCTTCGTCGGACACTTCCCTTTCCATCCTACTTGCAACTTCTTCATTAAGTGGTTCTTTCTGTTTCATTGCATGCATCAAAGGACACAAATTTTCACTACATTTGCATGCCAGTTCACAAATATCGCAACATAAATGCTTTGGAAGGTTGACACAATGTAATTTGTTCATATAAGCATTACTTATAATTTGCCTCCGACATGTTTCTTTTGTTTTTATTAATTTTATAATATCATCATCCACACGAGACAAATGGGATGATTTGTAAATTAATAGTTCTTGTGAAAAGGTGTTGTCCCTTCCAGCACGACCCATTTGCTGTATAAATGTATCCAATTCCTTTGGTGGACCATAATGTATGACATTGTTGATGTCTTTGAAATTAACACCCATTCCTGCAGCATTGGTACATATAAGAATTCTGATTTTGCCTTCAGTTTGGCCCATGTCCAACCGAATTTTTTCTTTGGTCGCTTCAGTTGTTTTACTGTGATACATGTCAAAAAAATTCGAATTTCCAAAGTGTTTAACAAAAGTGGTGTAAATAGATGAACAGTCTTTAATCGAGTTGCAAAAAATCAAATGCTTTGGAAAATTTGAAGAATTTTTTCTCAAACCTGACATCAGCCAATCAAATGTTTTATCAATAGCAGCATTACTCTTTATGTTTTGTACACTAATCTTTATGTTTGGTCTATCAGGATTATCAACAATAACAGCTGCAGTAGGACGAAAACATAAACTTTTCATTATTTGTCGTCTATGCGTTGGACTGGCGGTAGCTGTCAGTGCTAAAACTGGAACACCAATACAAAGAGATCTCAGCTCCCCGATACTGCCAAACCATTTTCTAAATGCAGTCTCATTCTCATGCTCCTGGCCCCTGCAAAGAAAAAATATAAGTTGAATTACAATCTTTTTATACGATGAATAAGCATAGATTTTTTTGGATCTTTATGTTAATTTAACAAACTGTTTTTTCATTTTAACAATTACACTAAGGGGTAGTTTCAGCATCTTAATAAAAAATATTTTGGAAGAAAGCCTTGTATTGTTAGAAGAAAAATATAGCTGATCAGTTAACACATTGCTCATCTTTGTTCAAACGTAATCTGGTACTGACAAGTTGTGAGGTAAATTTGAACAAAAGTCTGCATGTCTCTTTGTCCCAACTATCATAACTCTTTTTTTTGACCTAATGCCCTTGGTTGAGTAAACATTCCTTTTCCACTGAATACCTCTTACGATTTAATTAATTACTACTTTAATTAATCGACTAGGGCCAGTAGGGGGCGGAATGACCTGCTACCAATTTTTGTTTCTGAATAAAAAAATGCTGATTATGAAAAGGGGGATGGTCTCTATATTGATTATTGTTACGACGTATAAGTAAATATTTCACGAACTTACCATTGAATGACTGTATGGGCTTCGTCAACGACTATTAGCTGGTGTCTGGCAGCGAACAACGGGTTCTTTAAAACGTCTCTCCACCTTCCTTCTCCAACTAATGTTTCAGGACTGCCAAATAAAAATTGATAAAACCCATTCATCACAGAATCCATGTCTGTTTCTTTACTTAGAATAGTGGCTCTAAAACCAAGTTTGTTCAGTCTATTTACTTGTTCCGTCATAATGCTAACCAGCGGAGCAAGAACCAAGTTCTGAAGTTGACACCACTTTCTTTTAGAGTAACTGGCGCTGATTCGTATATTAGGGATTTTCCACTTCCAGTCTTAGTGCCTACGAAGACATCTTTTCCTTCTACTAAAGCCATTATTCCTGCGCGCTGATGGTCAGTCAATGATTCCAGTTGGAATTTGTCACAAATTAATTTATCGATCGATCTATCTGCCGCCATGTTGTTTATTCTACTGCCAAACACTTGCTTCTTTCAACCAATTTCATTGGTTGATATTTTGAAGGTGTGACGTCATATGAAAATCTTCTAGCCCGGGAATTTCCTAGCTAAGTTTGTCAGGGGTTCGTGGACACATGTGGACACAGAAACCCTGACTTGTGAGGATGGTGAAAACTCTCATGAATTTGACTTTCATGATATTTATCTCATTCGGAAGGGACTATTATAAAATAGGATGATTTTTGTAGTTCTATAATAGTCCCTTCCGAATGAGATAAATATCATGACTTTCATTATATTTATCTCATTCGGAAGGGACTATTATAGAACTACACAAATCATGGAGGAAAATTACATCGTTTAAAATTTTGAAATTGTCATTATGTATTTATAACTGTACACACGGCCTATTCTATAAAAATGTCTTCCTCGTATATTATGAGACATTAATATATATACATCTATAATTGAATGAAGTTCATCAATTATTTTAGTGTATACTAATTTAAATTCTGATTCCCTTTCCCAATAAATTATCACATTAAGACTTTCCATAAGCAAGGAATAATGAAGCATAACAGTAAGGGCCTATAGGAACAATATACGATAATTGTCATCTCGGACATTTCAGTACAGGCATAGATCTCATCTCGCTACATGAAGACATATTTTGCACGTTTTTTTTTGGCAAAAATGATTAAAAAAATTATTGGCAACTAAATAAAGTTTATCTTCATGGATGAAGGTTCCCCTGGGTATCGTATATGTAACGTCCGCCTATGGTCACCACTAGAACTAAACAAATGATGGAACGAGTTTTTAGTGTATATTGAGTAACACATTTTGCGAGTTACTGTGTTTGTTATCTTTCATCTCCCTACCTTCCACCCAACTTTATAGGTTTGAATTTTTTATTGTTAACATGCACTGGTTTGGGTTTGATTGTTTGCAAGAAAATTGTGTTAAATAATATATTTATTGTATCTAAAACATATATTGATTCTCAGTTTCTTTGGAGGCGTTTTAATCGACAATCAACTAGTTGTTTACATGAATGTGAAATGATTCGTTCATAAATCATGTTCATATTTACAATGGTATGTGCGGTTTTAATGGTGCGGATGTTGTAATGTCAGCATGGCATCTGGTAATTAAATTTAAACCTTACGTACTTCCTCTGTTATATATTAGTATGATTAGAAACTATTTGAGTGGGAGATTGTCTGTTGTGTGCAGAAGATGAGCCGTATAAAGTTGTAAGTTGGTAAAGAGATAGCAGGTGTAGAGTGTTTTATTTATATCATGCTCACAACCGCAGAACAAATCATATATTATTACCGTCTAACAATACACTATTATTTACATTCATATATAAACGTTCTATAAATCATCATAAATATTTATAAAGTTCGTCGTATCGTGGAATCGACAACCGTCGAGACCATGTAGTCATGCATGTAAAATGATAAATAATATTTTAAAATTAATTATTTCTGCCGAATCTGTGGATATATGTTATTGTCCGGCGCCGTAGGTCATATAATAAAACTTTATTAAAGTCAAGGGTCAATTATTATCGTCGGGCTAAACTTTACAACAGATCTTGGGGGGACAGAATACTTGTCTCGTATTTAAAAACAAAAAAAAACCATATACACTGTATGTTCAAATGGAAAAAGTATACACATGTAAGTATTATTTGATATACAATCTTAAATTTCTATAATACTATATACGGCTTTTGCATTTTGTTTCACTTTAATACCACCAGGATGACGCGGTTTTCAGATGTTTAGTATCCTTTACCTGCAGAGTATATGCATTTTTTTTATTTCAAATTTTTTTTCATTTGTTAGATATCTGACGTTATTCAGATTTAGCAAATCAAGAATTGTGGTGCAAAAAAGACCCCCGGTCCCAACCAATTAAAAAGCATTACTTTATTACCAGTTAAAACTTTCTAAAATCCAGGATTTTGCACCATTTTTGCCAGAACTTTTTGGGCGTAGGCTTCCTCCAGACCTCTCATCCTGGTTGTTTTCGATTCGCTCCGATCGGCAATTTCTTTCTATACCTCAAACTTGAAAAGGTTAAGTTACGATACTGCAAACCGAAATGGATGAACAAAGGGCAGCATACATACAACCCTAAAAACCTTTTAACTTAACTTTTTTTTTCTAAAAGCTCTTCATAACACCAGAGGTACCAAAGATTCGCAACTTTACAGAAGTAAATAGGAAATATCATGTCTATATGATAAATAGTTATACGATTTCGAAATCCTCTTACATACTTAGCATTTCCCTTGAAGAAAACGAGATTTTAAACCAGGTATATGTTATAAATAAAACGTTCTAAATCAGTTTAAAATGCAGCGAGAAAAAAATCTGTATAATAAAAGAGAGTCACAAAGATGTCTAAGATATTTTAAATTAAAGATTTTAACATTTTAGTGTAAAAAACAACAACAACAAAAAACAATAAAAAACCCATTCAAGTTATATTTCGTGGATACTATAGAATGAGCTCAAACTTACCAATGACCATATGAAGTTATTTATTTAACTATACATAAAAAGTAAAAGCAGGTTTGAAAATAGGTATTTAATAATAATATTACAAATTTTTTCAGTTTATTACAATTCATTTTGAGATTTTATATAGTTTAGAACAAAAATGACAAATTTAATTATTTCGTAGATTGTTTTACCAACATACGGCTCTTATTTCTGTTTATTTTAAATACTGAAAATATAACATCAACTATAACATCAAATTTCATACGGGAAAACAACACGAATGCAAGTTTGACGTTTTTAATACATTAATACATTTAAGAGTTTGGGGGGTGTTCTTTAACAGGTCAACATTTTTTTTTATTTTTCCCAAAACAGATAACAGTAAAATTAAAATAACGGTAACAGATAACAGCAATTTACATAAGAAAACAGTGATTTAAAAAATCGAAAAAAATAGATAACAGCAGAATCTCATCGAAGGGCAATACTATTATTAACAGAAACAGGATTTTTTTATTTTCATTTTAACAGTTAACAACAATGTCAATTTTTAAGAAAACAGATAACAGCTAATGGTTGAAAAACAGTTAACAGTTGCATTATTTAAAAAAAGGCAGTTATAACACACCTGTAAAAATGTTCAAACACATTAACAGAAAAGATCTTGATGATGATGATTGGTGGTTTTTAACGTCCTACACTGGTAAATTAATACCCTCGATCGGACGGTTGTTAGGGTTAGTAATCCATGGACTCCACCATGGTGGTTTGGTCGAAGCCCGGCCTTCGGGATATCTGGTAGAAAAACTCGGCAGCATATGTCCTACTAGCGGCCGGGCTGCTCCGATGTAACGTTGGCCTACTCCGGTACCCCAAATGGGTACCGGGGCGTTTCCCCACTCTGACCGTCTTGGAGGTCTTACATCTGCAGAGTGTGAAAAGATCTTGCGCCCCGGTCCTACTTAAATACGCCTGCACACGCCCCTCCCCCTTTCATTAATACAGAAGTACCACAGGCACTTGGGGTCAGGATAATTTGTTTTTATGGAATAAAAAGCCAATAAATGAGTTTACAGTGTGTATTCACTCGTTTGGTAACTAGTCATATTGACCTCAGAAAAATAATAAATTTTTCTTTATTATATATAATAAAGAAAAATTTATTATTTTTCTGAGGTCAATATTTCACAGTGAGACATGTCAGACTAGTTACCAAACGAGTGAATACACACTGTAAACTCATTTATTGGCTTTTTATTCCATAAAAATAAATTATTCTGACCCCAAGTGCCTGTGAGAAGTACAAATCATTTGAACACGTGCATTTGAAACAACTGTAATGTGCAGGTATATTTTTCTATGATCTTCCGACTTTGCTGGACGGAAGACACGACATCTGATCTTACCCCGATTTCGTAAAGGTCACCCCCAAATAAATTGCACGAAGCCTAGGCCACGTATAGGCCTATCATGAATTTGCGATCATACTGACATGTATCAAGTGGGATTGCATTGCAATCTACAAGGACTAAAAGGGAAATAACTGTACGCTTCCACGCATGTCCAAAAACAATGATTGAATCAATTTCAGAAAAGTAAACACATGGATTAAGAAAGGAAGTTTTGAGGTTTTCCGGTGATAATTTCACCCGTCATACAATTAATATTGATTAGGTGAGAATAGCATGTCAATTTAATAACACTTTTCTCATGTTAAGCCGAACAAGTGTAAAGTAGGCAGTTGTTTACAAAACCACATTAAATGCCAACAATCGTACACTGGTCACTGCAATTATAATCGACGGTACCAGGTACTGTAGGGCCATATTAAGCCTATCGGTGAATATTTAGAGATCTCACTGCGAAGAAAATTGTAATGACATATCTCATTAATAAGCCCTACATGCCAACCCTGCTAGGGCTAGAACGTTGAAATAAGGGCGATCTCCCCTTATCATATCTGCTTGACAGTTGGGAACATTTTGCATTTCTTATTATTTTCCACAAGAGTTTTTATTCCATTAAGCCTAACCTTATTATGTGATCAAATATGTTTTAGTGATAGATAGATATATCCTATCATGTGATATATGTTGTCGCATAATTTTTTTTACGTCACTTTCCTCAACACTTTTTAAGACTGTGATGGCAGGATGGGTCATGGAGAGCGCTTCGTGGACAAAATAGCAGATTTTGACACAGGTTTGAGTTGACACATTTTGATTTAAGTAAGAATGATTATTGTCATGGAGAAAAATAACTAGAGAAGCAATTTATATATAGCTGAACCACATGAAAATTTTTCAATTGTGAAATGTGCAGACACAGAACTGTGACACAAAATTCTCTGTGGAGAGCTCGCTGATGTCTGGCCGAAATAATGTAAAGTAAATGAGTTGATTATTTAGAAGTAATTTGGTTGTTGTGCTTTACTACTACAGAGCGAGCAGCGTGTTTTTTAAATTTTCCGTCATGCCGTCACGAAAATTAAGTACTTACACGATGTTTCGTCGTGAAAATACATCGTGACAGGCCTAAATCACAGGTAAACGGAAAATTTTTCATCCGCGGTGGAAAAACGTGAAAGGATTAAAAGCGCGACGAACGGACGTGGAAGGGATTAAAGATCGCGACAGACAGCGTGAAAAAGATTATAAATTCGTCTTTCTTATCAGTTATTTCTTATAGCGTATTTCCGGTACATGTGTGTGCACAACAAATTACCTTTCCTATAAAAAATTATTTAGTTTGCGACGGAAATATTTCAAAGTATTCTGGTAAATTGTCAGATTGCAGACATTTGAAGAAATAACAAATATGCAAAAAAAACTGTTGCATCTAATCAAAACAATGTATTTCCTGTCATAAACCTGTTTACATTTCCCAAGGCGATCAAGCGTATCGAACAGGTATTACACAGCACGTGCTTTAAATGCGGTCACTTCCAAACATCACACTATAATACATCTGTGGTAAATTTTAAATAAAGATCTAAATTTATTCATTTTTAACTAAAGATGACAAAATGAACATAAATTCTATTTTCTGGTAAATTTATTCATTGTTCCACGTGTAAATTTTTTCTTTAACAAAAATATTACGTTCAAAAGAGTTGAATTGTGAAAGAAAGCGAGTGTTACCAATTCTATGCTACATCAAATTATATCTATCTAACCATAAGGTTCGTGAAAACCTTTACCACTTGTGTATTGTAATTAATGCCAATATACGTTTCTTAAAACATAAAATCTACAACCAGGTTGTGCACGTGAGGTTATGTCGCTTGTTAAAAAATCTGTCAGTACTTTTAAGATCGTTTTTAAATATGTAACCCGTGTACTTATTTAGTAATTAATTGGAAATAACATTAAAATTATATTTTATCTATTTAATGAAAACTTTATTAATTTTTAAACCGGAAGATTTGTTACCTAATGTTAAAAAATTCCCCCTGCCCAAAGTTGTGGCGTGTTGTTATTTGATCTTATTTCTGTATTAATTGTATACTTTGGATGAACGGTAAATTCTACAACTTTACAACACTAATTAATGTACATGTATTATTTTTTAAATAATACACAAATATTTCTTCTCAAGTATATATCTATATGATCTATTAGGTCGAGCATAGAACGAATAAACGTACCCTAACTTCGGATTATAAAAGCAGTAAAATTCTGCCTAGGCGAGCAATGCTGACAGTTAGGTACGTAGTAGAACGAATAATCGTACTCTCGCTTTTTTTGCGAGTTAATCCAACAAATTACAAAACTAACTTCGGATTATAACGGGCACGGCAGTAAAATTCGACCTAGGTACGTAGTTCTTAAATCACGTGTTTAAGCTACAAAGATCATCTTATACATAATCTATATACATAATCTATCATAAAAGTGTAATTCCTTTGTAAATTTAGGAATCCTTATATAGTTTATTTATCTGCTGTAAATATGAGCGTACGTGCAACCAATTACCTGTTCAGCCGTAGGCCCAAAAATTTAAATAATTAAACTGAAATTTCAATACATAACTAAATCTTCGGTCCAAGATTGAAGAAAAAATCGAATATCTATATGCGGCACAGTAGTTTTTTAAAATTAATGAACATGGGACAATTTATTGAACATATATAACCTTTTATATTTTAGTGCAGATGAAATATAAATGTAATAAACAATCGACCCATCGTGTCTCTTCTTTCCTTTGAAGATTACCTGAATTTTAAAGACATTGTGGTTTACAATTTATTTCAAATACGATGTTTTTGGAATTCAGATTCAGTTACACTTGTCTTATAAGAATTGTATTTACTGACTTAATAATACTTTTGTAATTTTTAATTAATTATTTTTTGATGATTGGAAACAAAATATTATTTTCTTGTATTCAAGCACAAAATTTTGTATTTCAATACCCATGTTTTTTTTTCTTTTAAAGTTTACAATTATTTAGTGTTTGTATTTAATTTCGTGTAGATTTTATTTATGTCTTGTAATTATCTTCAGTTCACAGGTCTTGAGTGTGAGATAGTAGATTCATGGGTCCTAATTTCTTTGACATTAAGTTTGTGTGGGGTTTTATGAAGAAATAATAATCTAAAATAAAGGCCTGTCCTGTATATGAAAGAGTACAACACAAAACTGTAGAAACGATGCATTTCTTGTACTGTAATAGGATTTTCTTGTTCTGTATTACCTACTAGTAGGTATGGCACTACTGTGGGTTTGTATGTTACTAACGTGTACCGATACTTTTGAGATAACAGCACTTTTGGCAAACTTCATGAATATGCACTAAAGGTAGATATTGACCATTACCAATACAGTATATTTTATCATGTTTATGATATTAGGATGTCATATTACAATACATTTTTCACTTGATCTGAGTTGATGTCAAGTGGTTGATGTTTAGTTTATTATTTTCCCATCTATAGATACTAGTATTAAAATTTTTTTAAACGTGTTACTATACAAAATGTTTACTAATCTAGTAATAGCAACATATTTTTCTCTTTGTTTCAATTGCACATCAAGTTGATTTTTTTAATTTAGAGATTTTTATCAAAGGTTTTCCTTTCCAAGCTATACTAGCAGTGATTTAGCTAGTGCTCGCCACTTTCGCAATTGGCGAATCATTTTCAGAAAAGACGAAAATATTTTGAACGTAATTCGCCACTTAAAATTTTTAAATTTCAAAATTTTCATCGTCAAAATCGCCATTCTCAGCACAGATAAATCCAAATATCCTACCCAAGGTACAAGTTTATGACCCAAAGCAATCAAAGTAATTATGTAATAGACATGCCACTAGATATTATTTGATAATTAATCACTTAATTACTGTGTACACATCGTCACACGCGATCAAGCATAGCCAGTTGGATAGCAATTCGGGCGATCTTTTTGTGGTCCCACATCGTCTTGTTCATCATTGCTCTGTCATTTTGAGAAAGTCGTCTTAAATTTCCTTTTAATTTTATTGCTATTATCGTCAGAAATCGTCATATTTGTGTTATAGCGTCATGTTTATCTTGTACGCGCCATTTGTTTACTCTGGGTTCCAGCGTGCTTTTACTTTGTATATATAGCGTAGGTTAAAATATCGGAAACCAGTTCAAAGCAGAAGATAATACCGACGGTTTTCGGAGCGGATATGAATTCGGTACCGGAGATTGAAAAATGCGATGCTTCTAGAATTTAAATGACTTGAAAAATTTAAACATAAACAAAAATTAATATTTTGGCAATCACTTTTTTAAAGTTGTTCATTTAAATCTGCTCAAATATATGTTCTATGGCAATATTACATTGAATACATAAAATATATTATAAAATGGTGCTAGAAAATATTAAATATTTATTGATGTTTATTGTATTCATTAATTAAGGATCTTGCATGCATTTATACATATAAATAAATATACACACATATAAGGTCTTATAAATAAATATACACACATATAAGGTCTTAAAAATCGTCGCACACAAAAGTGACTAATGGTTCAAAAATCCTAGCTAAAACCCTGTACTAGTACTAGTATTTGCTTGTGTCTTCTAGTGATAATAATCTGCCACTTCTTGCACAAAAAGACAGCAGAGACATATAAAATTATAATATCAATCATCTTCCATCAACTCATCCACTACTTTATAAAGCACACAAATTTTAATGGCATCTGTACTATTTCAGTGTATAAATTTATTTAGTTTATTCAATGACCTTTCTAAAAATAAAGATGAGGGGTACAAAAAATGGAAATTAAATGATCCACTGCAAGATTTAGCACTAGTTTATATTTTTGAAGAGAAATCACTTTAAATGTCATAGATCAATATATTTTATACAGGCATTGTAAATGATGATCTTGTATCATATAAATATTTACAACTTGGCACACACTCATATACAAATGCTGTTAAACCCTTGTAGTTAATTATTTGTTTACTAATTTCTTTTCAGGCAAAATGTGTTCTGACAGGACACATTAAGTTTGTGCTTCATCATCTAATCTGTGAGGATGATGTCCTTCAAATTTAGACCACAGAAATGGCAAAATTCATAAAAAAATTCTATTCCAAAACAGTATTCTGTTGTTTTTGGTTTGATATTATTCCTCTAGAAGTAACATAGTGTTGACTAAAGGATTCATTATGATGTTGAAGAGATTTTGGGAAAGATTGAAGACTAACTATTTAAGAGGATCTCCCTTTCATCGAGTTGGACGAACACGACAGTGTATTTCATTTATTCTGTTTCTTTCGGTTCTGTTATTCATTATTTATTTATACTATTATTTAAGTGAAGGTCCAGTGCGAAGAAAAGCTAACCCACCTATGCCATCAATAATGTGCCAACTAAACAACGTTCAAAAATCATTGTTTACACCAAAGGAACATGAATCTAAAGAAAAAAACCTATTCGGAAGCAAAGTGCTTGTCTTTGTTGAATCACAGTATACAAAAACAGCAAAGCATATAACAAACTCTCTTGAATATGCTCGTATTGAGTATAAAATAGAAAATACGGGTCATAACTTACCAACTATGACACACTTAGATAAAGGTCGATTTGCAGTGATTATATTTGAAACTCTTGAAGCCTACATTAATATGGATGATTGGAACAGACAGATATTGGATAAATACTGCCAGGATTATAAAGTTGGCATGATAATTTTTGTCCAGTCTGCCAATGAGTTTGGAACTGAAAAGGAAAAGGTTCCTGGTTTTCCGTTAATATTACGATATAATGTGGCTGTGAAAGAATATCGTTTAAACATTTTTACTGACATTTGGCGGATGACAAAGCCAGGAGAAGTTGTTTCAGATGTAGAGGAAGATGACTGGGTTGTATTTGAACATAATCATTCTACATATGAACCTCTTTCTTATGCAAAACTTGCACCTCCCCCATATTTAAATTCTCGCTATATACCAGACAATTCTACAGTTGTGTGTTCAGTACTAGATCGTGGCACATTAGACGGGATCAAAAGAGTATTTTTTGGGAACGATTTAGAATTCTGGGTTCACCAAATGATATTTATAGATAGCTTATCATACTTGTCACATGGTAAGCTGAGTTTCTCACTGGAACGATTTATACAGGTAGATGTTGATGATATTTTTGTTGGAATGACAGGAACCAGAATGACAGCTGATGATGTTGAGGTAATTATTGTGCTGAAATGTAAAAAATTTCTAATTTTTCTGTATGTTTTTATATAGTACAGAATAAAAACTGTTTCTTGCTAACTTTAAGAACCATAGAAATCTAATAAATTCATCCTCAATGTAAAAATGTAATTTTGCAGAAGTAAAAAATAAATCATGACAATCTGTGTACATTTAATCAAAGGAAGAGTTAGTACCACTAAATGCACCCATTTAATTCAGTATACTAGTAGTAAGTGTCCTGTAGATGTAGGGGAAAAAAACTATTTTTTAGGTAAAATGCAGGTTATATTTTTTCCCTAGTTTAATCAATGTGATCTTGTTGAAAAAATGTATTTTAATGAACTTGTATTGTTTTCAGGCCCTGGTACAATCTCAAGAAAGATTGCAGAAAGAAGTCAATAATTTTCACTTTAACCTTGGATTTTCTGGTTGGTTTTACCAACATGGAAACTCTCTGGAAAATGCTGGTGATGTCAAACTTCTTGGTAAGTATTATACATGTATTGTAGCATCATGGTAATAGCAATAAATAAAGTAAAAATAGCTGAAGTGCAGGTGCCTTAATAATTGTGGAATGGATTTCAATTTATTGGAAGAAGGTTTTTGGTCTGTGTCAAAAAATGTAGGAGTTGATAACAAAAAAAACAGAACTATCATGTATAAAATGTGCTATAGAATGACTTCCCATGTCTAGAAAAATAGGAAATCATTAATTTCTTGAACAATTTCATATGAGATCAGGTGCACAATGATTAGGTTTGCAATCTTTCTACAAAGTTTTAAGAATATTGGTTGAGAGCTTTAGGAGGAGTTGATTACACACAATAGGTAACTTCTGAAAATTTTTCTATAAAATGACTTGAGTTCCCAAGTCTAAAAAATTGGTAAAAAATCCTTGAACAATTCCATAATAGCAGGTGCACAACTTCAAATGCAATCTTCCTGTGAAGTTTTAGGGATCTGGGTTGAAAGCTGTAGAAGAAGTTGATTACAAAAAAAATATGTACTGGTACCCACTTTGGTAAATTTGCTGTATATAAAATGTTCCATCTATTTTTCCCACCTGCCAGTCTTCACCGTACTATAACTTCGGTTTGCACTTGTGCAACCCAGCCAAAAATAAAGAAGTTTGTTACATATCATTTGTACATTCATTGTTCATCTGTTCAGTGTTTACCTTTACATAATCTGTCAATTAAGTACAAGCTTCATTTACATTTTTGGTAAATATGCCCAGGTTGTCAACAGTGGGTATAGAAAAACCTGTAAGTTGCAGAGCAAATCTACTTTTTGTAAATTATTAGTCATTCACAAGGTTTATGAATGTTAGAGAACCAAAAAACTTAAATGCAAAAATTGATTGAGATTAAAAGAAACCAATGTGCTTGACAAATAAAACTCAATATCGCTGAATGATTGAAGTTCTAATACATGTATGACCTGCCTAAAAAACCAGTGGTAAAACAAGTATATTGTATATACTCATAATCAACGTCATATACGATCAAACACTCTTTATGGCCAAGTCATAGTAAGATTTTCACGTATTTTAACAAAGTCACTATTAACTTTGTGTCCTACTATTAAACGGCCGACAAGTCCTGCAACTTACAGGTTATGTTGTAGGTAAAAGTTAATTTAGATGTCCTGTACATATCAAAAATAACTCATTGGGGACACGAATATGTACTGATTTTATCATTTGTTGACCATATTTATGCCAACATTTAAAAATATTTGGCATAACTGATGAACCTGTGGTAAAATCAGTGCCCCAATGAATTATTTCTTAAATATAAATAGGTAATTATCACATAAAAAAATACACAAGAAATTTTTTAAAATTTATTATGGCATGTACAGAAATGATGAAACTCTGCATCACTTGACAACTGGTTTGACTGACACTTTTATTTGATTGGTCCAAGTTGACTGACATGGTTATTTGATTGGTCCAAGACAAATTTTAACAGTCTTTTGCCAATGTCCAACAAATGTTAAGAATTACTGTTCTTTAGCTGTTTGGGGAGTCTGCATGAAATTGTTCATACTAGTAGCCTTGACATGTATGTAAATGTAATGTGAAAGCTAAAATAATATGCTGTTAATGCATATATATTACCTAGAATAAATGCTGATATAGTACATGTACATGTCTAGTCCACAGAAATTTTTGGCAACAATCTTGTAAAAACATAACAATGCTGTTTTTTTTCAGAATATAGGCACAAATTTTGGTGGTTTGGGCATATGTGGAGACATGAGCAAGCACACAAATTTGAGCAAGAAAAACTGGAAACTTCTATGATAAAAAATTACCAGTTTGCCAAAGTAAGTGTTTTTTCTGTAGCTGTATTTGACTCCCTTCCATTACAGCATACAATATTACCTATTTTTTTTACCAATAAATGTTATCATATCATGCATCATTGCATGTATCTGATATCCCTGTGAAATCTAATAAAACAGTTCGCCTTAAAACAGTGTTTATTTTTAATGAATGCCTACATGTACATTTAATTCATACTAAGTTTCTATTGGTGCAGGACATTGCTGTTAGTATGCACTCAATATCGAGAGGAATTTTTAATGTTATAGGAAATATTTATATACATGTAAAATACTAGTTATCCTTTTCTATACAACCCTAAATTGTTCTAAAATACTCTTTAATACTTATAAATCATTGGGAATGTTTTCTATGACTATTTTTTTTCAGGAACACAATATACCAGTGATACACCAGTATGCTGTTGCACCACACCATTCTGGAGTATTTCCTGTACATGAACCACTGTATCAATCATGGAAAAATGTCTGGGATATTCGAGTTACTAGTACAGAAGAATATCCTCGTTTGTATCCTTCCTGGAAGAGGAGGGGATTTATCCATAAAGGAATCATGGTAAAGTTTAGGTCATTTTTTTCCAGAGCAGCTTATAGAAGTAACAGATTAATTTCCAATTATTTGTGGGGATACAAATTTTTGTGAATATTTTTGGGACAGGTAAACCTTTTAAGAAAATTAGGCTAGTCTGTTAAATACATTTCTTTTTGATAATTGGTCAGGATAAAATGATTTTTGTTTATCTGTTTCAGTAGGTTTAATGCCACTTTCAGCTATTTTTCAGCTATATTGTGGAGGATGAAGTACCTGGTGAAAATCCCCAACCATTGATAAATTTATAAAACCTCAGAGTGAAGTATCCTTAAAACATTGACGTTTGCACAAACCACGAAAATTCATGTCCATGATATTAAAAAAATGAACAATAATTTTATTTTTTTTTATGCATAATGCAGTTTTCACCAATGTAATGTACACAATATTTTGATTGAACTTTTCTAATGTTAATGCTAATTATATATTTGTATAACTTACATTTAGTACTAGTACATAACATTTTAATAAAATTTTAATTTTAAAGTTGTTGGAATTTTCATTATGTATATTTTTTTTCCAATTAAGTCATTATTTAAAATAATTAATTCTTATCTCTGAACCACAGACAGGATCTTGGACAGACATTTAACACAAAACTGATAAGAAAATTGTCAAAATAGTTTGACATTTTTAATATTCGATATTATTTACTTTCAGGTGCTACCTCGAGAAACCTGTGGTCTTTTTACACATACCCTGTATATAGACAGCTACCCTAGTGGAAGAAAAAAACTTGATGACAGTATACGGGGCGGGGAACTGTTCAAAACATTCCTTTATCATCCTGTAAGTTCAATACAAACAGAAAATGTCTATATTTCATTCTGTAATGCTCATTAAATTAAATATACTTGGGAGAGAACTCCTTAACAAATTTTGTATTTCAGCTATGCATTGGAATATCATTGATATATAGTTAATGATATTTTGGGATTTACAGAAAAAGAATAAGAAAAAAATTCCATTTATGTGCATACATTGTCAAGAGCCAGTTTAACTTTGTACCAGTATTTTTATGTCCCCATTTTTATCATGTTGTATCAACTTAGGTTGACTAGCAGATAATTTATGACAAAAAACAGCTGCTTTGAATTATGGATAAGTTCACTAGATTATTACTATATAAAGTAGTTAAAAGTATATTGTTTACGTTACAGATTAATATCTACATGACACATATGGGTAACTATGCCAACGACAGACTGGCTCTGTATACATTTGAAAGTGTAATCAAGTTCATAAAATGCTGGACAAATTTAGAATTTAAACAAGTTACTCCTCTAGAGTTGGGTATTAAATACTTTGAAATGTACCCTGAAGACAAAGAACCACTATGGCAGGTAGGTTTATGAACATGTGAATGTAGTATAGTTTTCAGCAGAAGTTTTTATTTCATAAATAAAGATTTTTACAAGACATAATATATATTTGCATATGTACCCATGAAGACATATTTTTTCGTTGAAGAAACTGTAGTCATTCATGAGACAATTAGTCGCTAATATTGTGGTTCTTCTGTTGAAAAAATCACATGTTTGAACTTCTGTCCTTCTGTTTTTTTATAATTAGGGCCCCGCCACTTTGTGGCCGAGGCCCTATAGTGATCAGTCTGTCCGTCCGTCCGTCTGTCCGTCCGAACTAATCTTGTCCGGGCTGTTACTTTTTTATCTTTTGAGGTAGGTTTTTGATATTTGGAATGTAGGTAGATAATATCAAGGCGATGTGTTGCAGACCGTGGTTTATAACCTTTGACCTTGAACTTTGACCTTAAGGTCATTTTATTACTTTCGGTATGACAAATTCATGTCCGGGCTGTAACTTTTTTATCTTTTGAGATAGGCTTTTGATATTTAGAATGTGGGTAGATAATATCAAGGTGATGTGTCGCATACCATGGTTGATAACCTTTGACCTTGAACTTTGACCTTAAGGTCACATTATTGCTTTCTGTATGACAAATTCATATCCAGGCTGTAACTTTTTTATATTTTGAGATAGGCTTTTGATATTTGGAATGTGGGTAGATAATATCAAGGCAATGTGTCGCATGCCATGGTTGTTGACCTTTGACCTTAAGGTCACATTATTGCTTTCTGAATAACAAATTCATGTCCGAGTTGTAACTTTTTTATCTTTTGAGGTAGGCTTTTGATATTTGAAATGCAGGTAGATAATATCAAGGCGATGTGTTGCATACCATGGTTGATGACCTTTGACCTTGACCTCAAGGTCAGAGGGGCCCACAGAGATGGATACCATCTCACTGATATCTAGTTCTACGTTTAATATGCAGTTCATTTTTTTATAAGGTTAATTTCTGCATTCATTTACTTTCTATAGGTGCAACAATTAATGCTTATATATTCACAAATGAAAAGACTAAACCTGATCTGTCCAAAAAACCTTATAGTTTTATTTTGATAATAAATCCTTAATGACAAAGTGGTTTAGGTAACTAGTCAAATTTTAGTTTTTGAAAGAAATTAATTTATACAGCAAAATTTAATGTGACTAAAATTTTTTAAAATATATATTTATAGAACCCATGTCTATACAAAAGACATATACAGATATGGTCTGCCAACAAAAGCTGTGAAAGACTGCCAAAGTTTCTAGTTGTAGGACCACAGAAAACGGGTAATATTGATTTGTAAATGTGTATTCTTAAGGCAATTTTTCGGTTTCTGTATTTGTTTACTTTGAGATTTTTGTTCATGATTGTATATATATAAACAGTTATTATCTTTATGTTAAGTAATGAGCTATATTGTTTGTTTGAATGTTGTTTCACACCACTTTCAGCAATTTTTCAGCTTTATCATGGTGTACGGTTTTTATTGGGGGAGGAAGCCAGAATACCCAGGGAAAACCCCCGACCTTCAGTAGGAAAACTGGGAATCTTTGTCAATTAAGATTGGAGTTGGAACACACCCTGCCCGCAGTGAGACTTGAACCCACAATCTCAGTGTTGACAGACCACTTGATCAATAGTAGACGAACTACCGTAACCACTTGGCCAACGAGGCCCATAAGTTGAGCTTTAAAATGAGTGCTTACTTTATACAATACATTTGCATGTAGTCTATCTTTTATATTCTGAAAAATATCCAAACTTTTTCTGTTTAAAAACAAGTTCTCTTCCATGTTTATTTTCAGGTACAACAGCACTATATACATTCCTGCAGCTCCATCCTGCAATTATTAGTAATTATAACAGCCCGGATACTTTTGAGGAAGTCCAGTTCTTCAATGGTAATAACTTCCACAAAGGCATTGATTGGTGAGTCAAGATGAACATTGTTAAATAATAATTTAAATGTCAGGCATTTTATGATGAAAACAACTCTAAATTGGTAGTCTATATGGTCTGTTGTATGAAAATGGTTGTAATAGTACTGGCCCCTGTTTAAAAAAATGTTGCACGAATTACGACTGGTCCTAAATCTTGTACAAACCATTAAACTAGCATCTGCTGATAAGTCGTAATACTTTTTGTGAAACGAGTCCCTGGTGGTAATCTGTCCAAATGTATTAATTTAAAGAAGGCATTTAAGCTTATTCATATCTTTTTCATAAAAAGATTTTAGGGAAGTGTTTGCAGGCATCTGTTTTACACTACCTCTTACCGGTATATAAAATAATTTAAGATTAATTATTGTAAAATTGTGTTAACATCTCATAACTTGAGTCTGGATTAGCCTACAAGTGGACAAATTGAAGAGAAAATTACTGAACAATTTATTCAACTTGTGTCCTGGGGGGTCTTTGCAATGTGCTTTAGGACCAATGCATAATTATATCTTAAAATACATGTAGCCTTAGCACATTATCTTGTTTGTGTCATATAACTGATTATCACATATTTAGAAGGGATATGGACATTTGCCTATGCAGTACAGCCAAAAGTTGTAACCCGCTATCAGCCTTGATGAGGTTACAAAGGATGAGGGGCTGATATCAATGATGTTACCATTGATGGCAAGCTGATACACGTATCTGCACTAGTATCAGCCCGTTGTCAATTGTAACATCATCAATATCAGCCATGGTTTTCTCTGGTGAAAGAAAGTGATGTTTTATCCAGAAATTGATAAATGAATTAAAATTACAAAAAAATCTTTTTTTATTATGAATTAAAATTACAAAAAAATCTTTTTTATTATGAATTAAAATTATCAAAACATCTTTTTATGACAGGTTTAAGATTATTTTTGATTAAAATATGTGACCAATAAATTATAACATTGCATTGTTCCATAGCAACCTTGTATCATCCCTCAAGCACAGCTCTCAGGCTGATACTTGAGCCAATGTGGAAAATGCATTGTAATAACCAATAAATAATATCTTTATTGAAAAATAACTAAGACAGACACACATACTTTAGTTCTACTGTTAACAGTTTACAGACAACAGTTAAGGGGACATATCTATCTCAGATGTCATTCTTTGTCAGATATACTCCATGTACAGTACAGTATCAAAATAGTACAAATTATAAATATATTTACAACAAATTAATTTATCTTGCATTACTCTATAGGAGTCATTGCAGTAAAATTGTTCCAAATCATGAAAAAAACTGCCTCTTAAATTATTTATCATGGTAAATGGTACTTGTACATGTACATCAAGTCCATAAAACACTGATCAACCACTTTACAATATCAGCATATGTTTTATGTAGTAACATCTGTTTCCTGTGACATGTGTAGCCAGAGAGGTTTTACAGCATATGCATTTGTAAAATTACTTGTTGAGATAGAAATTATATTTTAAAAAGAGGTTAAAGACATACATAATTCAGGATTTTTGTGTCTTGTTAGCAATAAAGATAAAATTTTTGTTGAAAACAATGATAATAATTAGACTTTGCACTATATATTAAAAGGACACTGTCTATTGTATTTCTGTTAAGGAAGCATCTATTTTTCTAAAGGTATCCAACCCATAATTGAAGTTACTATTTGCTGAAGGTTACCCATGTCTGCTCAGTTGAAAAACAATTGACTTCCGGGACACCAAATATGATCATGTGGTCAAATGTTGTCCAGATACCTTAAGTTAATTGTGTTTGAAACTTAATCTATTTATTAAAGTATAACAAGTGAGTTATATAATTTGTTCCAGTTTATTTGTCCAGTAATATCTTTACAATGTTTTTACAAGATATACAATTGATATTTTTAGGTATATGGAATTTTTCCCAGAGCAGAACAATGCTTCCATTGAGTACTTGTTTGAGAAAAGTGCCAATTATTTTGACAGTGAACTTGTGCCAATGAGAGTTCATGCCTTACTGCCTAAAGCCAAAATAATATGTATACTTATAGATCCTGGTAAAAGGGCTTACTCATGGTATCAGGTAAAAATGACTACATAGTCAGTATTTGAGGGTAGTTCATTTCCACAGATTTCATAATTGACTTCATGTATTGATTGAAATTGCAGCCCTATGTAAATTCTATTAATTTTGTAAAACTAAATCAGTGAATTCCATTTAGACCAGGGAATTGATACTCACTAACTTATATAATTAAGTAATTCTTATTGAAGGACTTGCCTGACTAATTAGACACAGTTTAGTAACATTTATTGCACAGGCTTATATTGAGTACTTAAGCGAGTTGTATACTGCTGCTTACATGTATCAAAGTGAAGGTTCATGTACATCAAAAGATCTTATATATAATTTGAATGTTTAAGAAAGGTGCATCATTACTTAACAATCTTGGTGGCCTCTTTGCCCCATAGGTTAAGGTGGTTAGTCATCAAATGAAGATCACCATTGTGGCAACACTGAAATTGCAACAAGCAGGGTGTGTTTGACTGACCTAAACCTTAATAAACTAGATGAACCAATTACCTTGCTGAAGGGATGGACTAGATCTAAAACCATGTACCAACTTCCTCCTTAAAAAAACTGAAACCATGATATAGCTGGAAAATTGCTGAAAGTGGCATAAACATTATTCATACAAAAAAATTGCCTAAGAAAAAATAAAATCTTCTCTGAAAGATTAGGGTATATGTTATTGTTATGTGATTTGTCCTACCAAGATCGCCACCATGGCTGAAAATAGAACAAAGTGGTACAATGCAAGTTATTGTCTAATATCTCGACAATCACTAGATATAGAGAAAACATGACAAATACAAAAATGATCAGTATGTCGAGGTCTACCAACCATTTATTATGACCAAAGAAGTTGTTACACTTTAGTTTCTTTGTAATACAGGTACAGATTCACCAAGGCCAATTTCAAATAAATTGGTTGATGCATAGTCTGTCATGTATGATAGAATAAAATTTCGAATTTTAATTCATATTTCAGCATGTGAAGTCTCATGGAGATCAAGTGGCAGGCAATTATACGTTTCATGAAATTGTAACGGCCCCAGAAAGTGCTCCTCGTAAAGTACGGGAATTACGTAACCGCTGTCTGTTACCTGGTGTATATGTTCAGCATTTACAGAGATGGTTGGAGTATTTTCCATCCAAACAGGTGAGGATGTATGTTACATGAAAAAAGCAGCAAATTTTTCATGTACTTAAAGTTGTCATGTTTTGAACGAGTTATAAATGCGTGGAATGATGCTCAACTTTCCATTCATAGCCAACAGTTGTGCAGTGTTATTTATAAAATGCAAAAGTATGTACCATATTTTAAGGTTGAAAAGTCCATACAGGGTGTAATTCAAATGGCTGTTTTTGTGGTAAATTTTAGGTTTAGGTTTCAGTAACAGATAGGTCAAAGCATCATATTGGTCTCTCGTTAACAAAACGATTCCAGACGCAAACCAGAGTCTGTCAAGAGCCTGTATCACACACCTGATTTTTATAGGCAATGATGATGGCATTTCCCTGATGTTGAACCAAGTCCTGTAGGTTTCAGTTTTCTACTGGCATAAATAACATTATCTTTGTTGAGACCATCCAATGAATCTTTCTGTTTGGTTTCAAGATAGCAACAATTTTGAATTTCCGATTGGCATAAAAACATAAATTTTATAGAGGACCATCCAATAAATACTTATAAGTTTGGTTTGATTGATCAACCAGTTTCATATAAGAAAACCTTTTCTCATAAGGTCCTATGTAAAACTAAATCCTGTGGTGGGAGCCTTTTTGAATATTTGATTGGCATAAAAAAACAAAAACTTTAAAGAGGACCATCCACCAATATTACTAGTAAGTTTTGTTTCAATTGGTTAATCGGTTTCAGAGAAGAAGACTTTGCAGACTTTTATCCCATAGGGTCCAATGTAAAACTCAGTTCTGCGTTGGTGGCTATTTTGATATCCGATTGACATAAAAAACATAAACTTTATTGAGATCCATCCAAACAACTTCTGTTTTCGATTGGTTAACCTGTTTCAGAGACGAAGCCTTTAACAACATTTTTCCCATAGGGTCTTTTGTTAAACTAAGTCCTTGGGTGGCTTCAACATCAGTTTTCGTATCAGAATAAAAAACACAAACTTTGTAAAGGTCCATAAAAAGAATATTTTGACTAAGTTTGATTTCAATTGGCTCAGTGGTTTTAGAACAGGGCAATGTAAAGTTTAGAGATGACATCGAAGACGGACGCAAAGTGATGAGATTAGCTCACATGACCCGAATCACATAACCCTTCGGGTCAGGTAAGCTAAAAAGTTAAGTATGGATGATTATCGCTAATTTGCAGTGTTTTCCTTTGATCTTTATGTATTATCCCATCTCACTCTACTATCAGGAGATGGGCGCATCTTACCTCACTGTCAAAATGTCGTTTAGCAAACACAGTGACAAAACAATGTCACAAAATAGCGATAAACAGATTACTTACATTTTTTGAAACTCGATGCATTTTCTCCTCATCTCATCTCAAGGCTGTCACTCTTCGGTGAGATAAAGACGAGAAAATGCATCTCGTTTCAAAAAACATAAATAATCTATAAGTATTGCAGTATTTACTTGTGGTGAATGACTTGTCACATTTCACATTAATTATTTGATATCAAATTCTATGATATTCAAAGATGAATGTTCTTGTCATAACCAAGCTGTGCATTTAACTTTGTCTAATAATGTATAATTGTTAATTGTGACATCTCAACAGGTGTTGACAATCAAAAAGTTGTAAACAAGATTCTTTGCCTTGAACCAATTTTATTTCCAGGGTGATGAATCCTCCATAATAGGATCAACAAGTTCTTGAAAAAAAAACAACAAAAAATACATGTGAACTGATAGTTTCCATTTGAAATAACACATTGTTATATAAACCACCATATCTATGTCAAACCTGTGAACAATTATGCATGTGTGTGTGTGTGTGAACTGTTAACCTTTTATGGTGACAACGAGGGCACATGTGTTGCCTGACATGAAGGTTTGAGCTGGTAGATAATAATAAATACATTAATTCTTTACACATTTCAGAAAGTATATCTTATTTTAGGAAATATTCATCCAGTTAAAATTCATTTTCATGTTGTTGCTCTGAATATTTTTGTCTATATTAGCCACTGTTTTAATGTCAGACTACCTCCTGCATGTTGTTCCAAATATGTAATATATAGAGATTCAGTACCAATAGTTATTTGTAAATATTTGATGCACTGTCATAAGGAGTAATCTGTATACATGTATGTTGTTACAGATATTTATAATTGATGGAGAACGTTTGAAAAGTAACCCAATAGCTGTGATGAACAATGTACAAAGGTTCCTACAGATTCAACCTCATTTCAATTACAGCAATCAATTACGGTAGGTTCTAATTTATTGTATTCAGTACATTGTATAAAATGTTTTACTGTATCAAGCCAGGATATTTTTTATCTTGTATTGTTCTTGTTTTGTATTTGTGTAGTCTATATATAAGATTTTTTTTGTCTATTGTGAAACTTCTTGTGACATTATGTCTCATTGTGTGTGTGTGTGTATATATATTATAGTATTATTTTGTTTGTAGCTATAACGACATCATAATAGAATTATCTGTTAGGAATCCTATTAACTGGTTCAACATTGTCACATGTTTCCAATGACTGTTCAAGGCCCATCATGGTTTTATGACATTGTATTTGTATAGTTGGAAAATTGCTGAAAGTGGCATAAAACAACAACCATACAAACAAAAAAAACTGAGGTTTTTTATTTGCAGGGTGTAATAAACATACTGCTTTGGTTGATCGTGTTATGATCTCGCTTACAAATAGCTTCATATTTATTTTTAGCAGGTGATAATCACCATAACAGCATCAGCCAAGGACAGATAGTGTTTATACTGATTTATCAGAAATTTCTTTAAAAATAACTAATTTCAGGCTTATTACCGTAACCACTTTGTCACTAAAACCATACCCTCCTTTAAAACAGATAATGTTGTCTTAATCAACTGTAAAAAGAGAGCAGTTACAAAACATGTATTTCTAAATTTAAATGATTAAATTTGATTTTGGCAGACTGAGATCTTTAATATGCAGGAAGTGTGGCACTCCACTATGACAAGATATTAATTTAACTGTACTATCTGAGAGATGCTGGTTATCTCCCATATAACAACATATGCCATATTGTAGGAGGGATATAACTGCTACTGGTCAGTAAAATGTTGATTCCAACTCTGTTTAGTTTATTCGATGTTTGTTTGTTTGTTTGAATAGTGTTTAACACCACTTTCAGCAATTTTTCAGCTATATCATGGTATCCAGCTTTTATTGGGGTAGGTAGCGGAGTACCTGGAGAAACAACCCCCCCCCCCCGGCCTGCAGTAGGAAAACTGGCACTCCTTGTCAATTAAGATTTGAGTCAAGTAAACCTCAGTGTTGACAGATCACGTGATCAATAGTAGATGAACTACCTTAACTACTTGGCCACCGAAGCTCTTTGAAATTTATAGGTTTAAGATAAGCACATAATATGTAAGCCTTACACCATTTCTCTTTAGTTACCCTGCTTTGTTATTGAACTGGTGTTTAGTTAAATTTATGAGGTTTTTTATATGCTATCTATTCCAGATATGATTCCAAGAAAGGCTTTTACTGCCAAGTTACAGCTGAAAACAAAACTCACTGTTTAGGACGTGGTAAAGGGCGACAATATACTCCTATGAATGAAACCACTATCAACATTCTTCAACAGTTTTACAAAAAACACAATGTTGCATTGTCAAAACTTCTTAATAAACACAAATTTAGAATTCCTGATTGGTTGGAAAAAGAATTAAGCAACTAAATGGATTGAAATGAACATATACTTGGAACAAAACAGGTTGGACGCTGTTATCGTTTAGTTTGAAAAGGCACATGAAGATAGCCATCATTCCTTTGATTTTCTAGCTTTAAAAATTTGTTACGCAAGGAGCAGGTCTTCTTCGAAAAGGGGGAGATTAATGTTTGATGGCTGGGCATTAGACTTTGTAAATTTGTGGGTAGAATTTTTCATAATGCTTTTGGGGTGCTGTAAAAAAAATTTTTAATATATTTTTTTTTATCTCTTATTTCTGTTAGGTACAGAAATTTATATTTCATATTCATTTAGAGCTAATATGAATACAAAACAGAAATTGTGTTCACAGTATATAAATGCTTTATTCTATAACTGTGTTTTAAAGATAGACCAGCCCTTGTGCCAATTGATGTTGTGTACTTTATATAGATCTCTAGTTACATATATATCAGTGTTCATATTGAACCAGTTGTGTTTGGTGCTTTTTATAGGTGTTATGTTACATTATCTACACAATTGGGTATTTCAGTTCTCTTTCTGTAACAGTTCCCCCATAAATATGGAAAAATATACCCCATTCTTAAGTAGTATTTATTATACCTCAAACTTTAATTACTGTCAAGAAATTATTGTGTGCACTTATGAATGCAAAGACACAGACAATAATGTGAAGTTTTATTAATAGATGGTGCCTGAAGTTAACAAAACATAGATTTTAGATTTGGATGTGGGAAAGAGTAATGGATGCTAGTAATGTGATCTGTAGTCTACCTCAATAATAACATTAAAAATATAGAATGGTAAACAGTGTCAGTGTATTTAACTGGATATGCAAAGAAGCTGTAATTGAAGATTTTATCATTGTATGATAAAAACATCTTAGTATTTTATAAATTTATCATATTCTATATTTTGATGATAAGGCCAAGTTTATTTAATTAGTAGATTCTTATCCAACCTTCACAAAAAATATGAGGTGGATGGGTTTATTTTATTATTTTTCAAGATATTGAAAAACCTATTTATATCTATTTATCTTTAATATCATGAACTACGCTGATATTATGAATACCATCACATTTTTTGTAATCAGGAAACTTTACACAAGTGTGTAATTGTATCACAGTCGTAAAATGACTTATAAAAAAAATCAAGATTTTGACATTTTTTGGAGAAAAAAATCAGGCTGGGGCAAATTTTAATGGGGCAGGCAGTGATGAGAATCTACAAATTCATTTAAATTGGCCTAAAATTATTTTTTTTTATATGTTTACACCATTGAAGTTTTGACTGGTCCGTATTTATTAAGATTTGACAGTACTATAGATATGTTACATGACATCTTCAATGCCATACCCATATTGTATAAAATACCAAATGCTTCACTTTTATGGGGAAATATTGTTCACGTGAAATCAGGATTAACATGAATTTCACGTGAAAAGTTGACATGATTTTCACGTTAAACAAGCATATTAACATGAATTTCACGTTAACTTTTTCATGTGAATTTCACATGAAAATTTTGAAAAATGAGAATTTATTTCTAAATATTTATAGAATTGCATGAAAGTTAAAGAACATTAAAAATGTTGAGAACATTTTTTCATGTGAACTTTACATGAAATTCACGTTAAATTGCTCATTTAACATGAAATTCATGTTAAATTTTTTACGTGAATTTCACATTAATTTTATGTGAAATCCATGTGAACAAAATTTCCCTGTGTATATGCACATATAAACTTGATTCTATTGTGATTAAATCTAATTGGAGTATATAGGCTTTAAAAAAAAATTAATGTGTTCTTTTCAATTCTGTATTTTCCAAATTTTGTTTTTGAAAAATTGCTCCAAAGATTTATTTGTATTAAACAAATGTATATTGTAAAACAAAACAGCTAAAATAATTCATTTATAATTTGTCAGCTAATCTTTAAGAAAAACACTCATATAAGAATTTAAAGTATGGACCTTTTCTTCTACAGTTAAAGAAAAAGCATTTTATTGTTCAGTATAGTTACCTTGGTTTCATTTCATTTGTTGAGGAACTGTTAAAATATTATTAATAGAGTCAAGTTTTTGTAAGCAATCAGCATTTTTATATACTGCAAAAATGTAGACATCTGTTAAATCATTGATTTTTGTGGATTTGGTGGATTACTCAATAACCAAAACACAAAAAGTAATTTGCAATAAGAATATATTCTCGAAGTTGAAAACTATCAAGACTTTTTTCTCATAGAAAAAAAGAGTACCCATGAAGTAAATACATGCACAATATCATTCATCCAATCTGTCTGCATGCAAACTTCATATGTCATTGAAAATAAGGTAGTTCTACTCATACTCTGGTCTAGTATCAGTTGTTGTTATGTATAAAATGTATGTTGCACATAATCAACAGTGTTTTAACTGTTATATTTGTAAATATTCTCACAAAAGAGATTATTATTCATTATTGTAATTGTCAAAAGGAACTCAGGAATTCTGTATGTTCTTTAATGTGGACAAAAGATTTTCTAAATTCCAGCATCAGTATAACTACTATAATTTATATATAAATTTTTACAAGCAGCATTATTGCGCTGAACTGTGTTAAAGTTATTTTTAGTAAAGCTTAAGTTTCATTTTTATTTCTTTCTGGTGCATATAAAACCATGTTCAGAAATGATTCGGTAAATAATTTGTGGTATTTATACTTTGCATCATTAATAGCTTCGTAAACAAAACAATATTTATAATTTATATAATATTCTAAGTATAAAATTTGAATAGAATTCATTAAAAATTATTTTGGATTTAAAAAAAAAATAAATTTGCAAAATATCACCATTTATTACTCCATTAATATTCTGTGTTTCCTGGAAAAGGGGAAAAACAATATCAAGTAAAAAGCAGCACATATCACTAACATGATGTGTTGGATAATTATTGTAGTAAAACCTCTTGTCTCATTTTATTTCAAAATTATTTAGATTTTTTTAAGTATAATATATTTTATTAATAATTTTGCTCTTTTAAAAAAAAAGTCAAGACGGGTGCATTGTTCAGTTTTTATTTTTATATAATTTAATTTGGTTTGTAAGCTGAAATCTGATTGGTTAATTCAAATCGAGCAACCCATATTATAATAACTTGCGTGACCTTTGACCTATTCTTATGCGTTAAAATTCAAATAGTTTCATGATGTCATCGACGTTTTTACTCTAAAAATTTATAGTTAAAATTAAATTATAAGGAATATTTCGAATTTCTAAACAGGTTATACGATATAATATGGTTTGGGTCTGTTTACACCTTTCATAAACCACTTCGCGGTTTATTAGGCGTAAACAGACCCAAACCATATTATATCATATAACCTGTTCAGAAATTTGAAGTATTCCTTAAATAACGCTATGTTTCTGTCACCTATTATTATTATTAGCCGAACCCATGGCCTATAAAAACTGTCAATTTTCAAAAGAAATGTGCAAAGATATATTTTACAGATGTTTCCCCGATCGAAATGAGTTTTAGCTATATAGAAGTTATTGTTGTGTACCAGTAGATGTAATATGTATTTTTACAATACAGGACTTGTGGTTGTGATATTTATAAATATTTAACAATTTTATAACAATCGTGTATAAAAAAATTTATTATGAATGTTAAACTTGCGTAGTTGTATTAATGGTACAGAATTTCATGCATAGTCCAACTACTGTAGTTGTAGTTTTTTTCTTGCAGTGTTTTCGAAGACCATTGTTAAACATTACACAATATCATACTGCTAATATCTTTATTCAGAGTTATACCTTTAGATTCAGTTTTGAAAGGAATTACTTTGCTTGAAAAAATATTAAGTAAAACAAATGTAAATTAGTTTTCACTCCATATTTTAATACTGGTATAAGGGGGACAACTCAATTTATTCAATTTTCATTTCGAAACTTCATGTGCTTGTTATGATTCAGTTGTGAATCTTTTAAAAATTTTACAGAAATATGTTTTTTTCTGTTTGCAGTCTATTGCTTCCTTGTGTGATATAATCATGTATGTAATACAGAATTTTAATTTAAATTAGCAACTTGATATTAACTCGTATGTAGAGTATCGACTTAATTGATATCTATTAATGAAATTCGATACTTGTTTGACGGTATAAAATATGATACAAAATCAAATTAGTTTTAATTACACATGTGATGTATGACATGTACATACTCCCTGTTATATAGGGCATTCTGTATGTTTGAATTAATGTTAGAAAATGTCAGTATAGTTAATCATAATAAAAACAAACTTAAACCTTCATAGATTATTTTATTATGTAACAAAAGGTCATGGTCCTTGGTGATTAGCTCACTGGAGTCGGGTAAAGTTGCCATCACTATTTGAACAAATCTTTAAAATTACGAGGCAAAACAATTGAAATATTGGAGGTTTTTAAAGATAAGTTAATTTTTGTCAAGTTCAGAAATAGCTGCTGTGTGAAATACTTGTTTCTTATGGTGTTAATTTAAAACATTTCTGAATGCTAAAGGGTTGTATATTTGCAGGATTGAAGTATACGTGTCCTTTATAAATCTTAGGAGACAGCAAACATATTATTGTCCCAAGGAAAAAATCGATTAAAAATACTTATACACATTAAAATAATGAAATATTTTGTAATGAATTAAATATTTCAATAATTTTATTGTAAACAAGTTACAAATTTTTTTTTGAAATTAGTTCGACTTAAGATCGAACTCAGAATGAATGATATTCAGACATAAAGAACATATTATTCCAATTCTAAGCCATTCACATTATTTTATATATTCTAACTGTGACAGGGTAGTTTATTTCTTAAGACTCCAAATTTTATATTAAAATCTTGTTTGAAGCTAGTTACTACTGGTAATTTATATGCTCCAATACTTCCTCTAGTTAAATACAAGTTTTGCAAGGAATGAACTGAATGCCAAGGCAATGTATCAGTAACAAGAACCTAATAAGATTGATAGTCAAGTGCACTGCATTACTGGAAGGTTTTCCAGTTTTCGACACACAGCTGTTCAGCACGTCCCCAGGTGGCATATAGGGGAGACCCTCTTGTAAGGGGTTGTCGGGTCATAATGTAACAAGCCATGCCACGGACTGTAGTGGGTGACATCTTCGGAGAATGCCACTCTCTTTGCACCACAAAGATCCATTTAATAGATTTTGAAAAAGTGGGCTCATTGTCGTTCCTACAGGCTAAAGGCTACATTCTGTGCCCCTACCCAATAATCAATACTTTTTCCAGTGGAAGTCAAAATTTTGTGCCATCCTACCCCTTTTTATTTTTCAATTGTTTTCGTTCTGAATAGAGCTGAAATACTGCTCGCTGGACATAAAGCAAACATCCAATCAATCAACCTTTTTTGGAAACCTACATATAGGTATGTAACCATTTATGTGCAATATATTATGTTACAATTATGTAACGGATGCACATGTACATATGACCTTCAAGTAGGCAGGGTATGCTGAACTCCAACCCTTATCGACAAGGATTGCATATTTTCCTTCAAAGGTCAGGCGCTTTCACCGGGTACTCCAACTTCTTTCTCAATACAAACTGGAGCTGTGAATAGCTAAACTGTATTCAAACAACATAGTATCAAGACCAAAGCAGACATTCTAAATATTACCAAAAACTATGTTTTTTTCATTTATTTAAACCAGCAACAAACATCTTTACAATTCTCCAACTCCATTATTGTCAATGGTTTAAGTTTCATGCAATGCTGTAGAACTGTACAGAATGTTAAAGAGCATGCAACACAAAGAAATATAACTAGCATTTCATGAATAACAATAAAATATTCTAGAAAAACAGCGACAACAAGACCTTAAAATATTCATTTCTTACAGAAATGGATAAATAAATTGGGTAGTTATAAAATTTATTCTAGAAGATAAAAAGATGAAGTTTCTATGAAATGAAGAAAATTTTGATTTCTGTAACTTATTATAAAAGTTAATGTTAAAATGGTTTGACGCTAGCTATAGTTTGTGATTAGTGAAAATATGACAAATGGAAGTTGACCATTAATTCACAAGTTCATTAAAAAAAATTGATATTTCATCAAGTTAATTTATTTCATGCATAAAAATTCTAGAATTTTAATTATTTCAATTGCAATCAAACTAGATTATGGAAGGAATTTTAGTCGTTGTTATGAGATACAATTTAACTATTATTTGCTAAATGTAGAGCAAGTTATTTGTTGTCTCAAGTAACCCTGTAAGACAATTTACAGGTGGAAAACAGCATTAAAATGTACTGTGTTGTGTCACAGAAACCGAAACAGTATATAACCATTGTAGTATATTGAGAAATCCTAGGTCAGCAGCTATTTACATAAAAGCGCTAAAGCAATTATAGTATAATGTAATATAACAGAAAGTGTTATCTGAATGCAGGTTCCAGTTCAAATGCATAGTGTAATAACATTTATTTTCATTAAAACAATATTTTATACAAATGACAACAAGGAATTCAGGAAGTTATAATTTTGTCAAGTAAAACTTTTATCCGAGTATATTATATGTTTTCTGATTAATTTGAGAGTATTTTTTATAGAATAGTATGCACACATTCATTTCATGTAAAACTTTACTTTAAAGTATTGTTACAGAAAAATATGCCTTCTTGTGTTTGATCACACATGCATTCTCTAGATGATAAGCAAATTTTACAAAAGGCTAAAGATTTGGATGCCTTGAAGTGGCATACAAAGAGTAAATTCAATCTTCCCCCAACAAAAATCTTTCTGATACAGTGCAGATCAAAAACTTAAAAATTACGATGAATCAAGAATTTCATGGAACAAATGTATTAATAAAACTCAACAAAATAAGGCATGTTTAAATATTTATAAAACAGATTTAAGACCTTAAAAGGTCTTTAACATGTACTTAAAAAATGTGGAGCCTTATACAGGTGATGTGTCACAAAGTAAATTCAGAAAAAGAAAATTTCTTGAATTAAAAGAACAGGGAATCTGATTTAAAATCAGAAAGAAGTTAATCTAACTGTGTGTACATTTCATCTATCTGTTTTTGAAAAGCTTTTTTCAAGTCTTGTCTTTTAGCTTTAAACGTTGGCGTCAACAATCCATTTTCGACAGAAAACAGCTCTGCATGTAAATAAATATCTTTTACCTACAACAAACAAATAATAGAGAACTAGTTCTATAACAATCTCTTGTACTGAGTTGACCAAAAAAAACTACAACTGTTCTTTTTACAACTTCAAAGTTATATAACTGTCAGATAACTGTTTTACACTAACATTATCTTTATGGTAATTTGTCGTTTCCTATGAATAATATCTAAACATCAATAAATAAATATATTTATATATATCACAAAAATTATTTTGATAGTGATAACATTTTTTACATAATTCATTCATACACCTAAATATAATGTACACAAACCCTTACTAATAGTTGGTTGGTGGTTTTAAACAAATAGGTCATTCTTACCAATAGTTTGTTGGTGGTTTCCCACAAAAAGGCTATCCTTACCAATGGTTGGTGGTTTCCCACAACTAGGCCATCCTTATTAATAGTTTGTTAGTGGTTTCCACAACAAGGTCATGCTTACAGATTCCAGTTGTTGGTTGGTGGTTTCCCACAACTAGGCCATCCTTACCAATTCTGCTGGTTGGTGGTTTCCCACAACTAGGCCATCCTTACCAATTCTGCTGGTTGGTGGTTTCCCACAACTAGGCCATCCTTACCAATAGTTTGTTAGTGGTTTCCCACAACTAAGCCATCCTTACCAATACATGTAGTTGGTTGGAAGTTTCCAACAACTAGACCATCCTACATGTACCAATAGTTGGTTGTTGGTTTCCCACAACTATGCTATCCTTATAATAGCTGGTTGGTGGTTTCCCACAACTTGGCCATCCTTGGTGGTTTCCTAACCAATTATTTGTGAAGTGGGTAGGTAGATTGAACATATTGTGTTCCAAAATTAAAAAGACACTTTTTTATAGTAAAAACACACTAAAGTTAGTTTGAATAACAAATTTTCAGAAACACGAAGACAAAATTTGTTAGGTAGGGGCATATTTGTAGGATAGATCTGGAATCACACACCAATTTTTTAATGGATGGCCTCGGAGATTGTACATGGGTGCCCTTGTAGTTTTCGAGTTTGTGTACAAATTGTCTATTCTTAGACAAAATCTCACTGTTATATGTGCTGTTTGTCAACAAATTACTATATTTTGTTTCAACACAATAAAGTTTGAAACAAATAGTTATTAATACAAACGTTTTTCTTTTATTTTACAAACCTGTTCAAATGAATGTAATCCACTGCTCTTTCCTACTTTTGTCAGATCTTCTAAGATTGCTTTCTTTACTTCCTGAAAAATACAATATTTACTTTAATTTATGTCACTAAAACTTGAAAATAATTTACAGGAGGCAAGGATTCAAGGAAAAAACCCACCTCCTTCATTGATATAGTGGAGTTTGTTTATAGATATATATAAGTATGTACAAAATGCAAATATCACATTTAAATTACATTTGACCTAGTAGACCTGCAAGCTACCCTTTCAAATTTTCTTAACAATATCAATTTACTTTAAATATTGCTTTAATAATATATAATAAAGAATTTATTGATAAATAGACAAAGTGGTGTTGCAAAACATTTTGTCTGATAGACAGTTTCTGACCTCTAATTTAAATAAGAAAATGTCTCTTGGCGACACTGATTTCCTCCTTGGTAACAGCTGGCCCCCATTTTTCTAACTGCACTAAAGTGCATTGTATTGGGTGTAGCCCTACAGAATTTTATGAGCGAGGAAATCTCAAGATGTTGTAACTGTGTGCCAAGTTTCATAAAGATGTGAAGTCATCTTCATAAAAAACTAACAAATATGTCTTGGCAACACTAATGTATTATATTGGTCAACACCCCCCTTCTCAAAATTCATTCATTCAAGCATGAAATATTTGACACAGCCCTACAGAATTTTTCCAGTGAAGAGATGTCATCATGTTGTTACTTTGTATCAAGTTTCATGAGGATGTGAAGTCATCTTCATAAAAATTACTTAAAACAAAGGTAAATCTGAGGTGGGACAGACAAACAGATAAATGAATGAAGGACATAAGAAGCCCTAAGGAAGAATTGTGTCTCCAACAAAAATCACAAATCATTATGCCATATAAAGCAGACTTCTACCATAGGATACTTACTGGGTTTTTGACTAACTCTTCCATCGAGCCAGTGACATGTAGATGGGACTTGGAGTAATTAGGTAACACTTCTGGATCAGGAACACATATTCCCACTAAGCATGACTGCAACAATACAAGATATCTGAACATGTGTGCATGTAATAATACAAAACAGGAGGGAGCATTATTGTGACTTCAAGAAAGACATTGGACAATATGTGTAGGACCCCAGTCCTAACAGACTATCAGGGTTCTTCAGTGGGTTACTCTTGATTCCTTCACCATAATACTATCTACTATGGACTTCTCAAGAAGAACAGTTTTCCTATAGTGTAGTCCAGTGAGTATATTGCACGAGCCAGCAGACAAGGGCACTTACCTCTCTGGACAAGACTATAGAAAAACTATTACCGAGGGAAAAGTCCATTATATTTTTAGTACGTAACTCAATATTGAAGGCATAGTAGCTGGAATATAGAAATCAGAAGCCTTAATTAAATTACAGTTAATGTCCTTTCTGAACCTGTTGCCACTGCTGGCCTTTATAAATGTCATGTGACAAAATTTAAAGGGATATATAATTTTTGCTGAATGGTCCATAAAAATGTGTGTGAATTTATTAACCTTTAGTATAGTATCCTGTTGATAAGATCAAGTCAATACTGTTAAGAAAATAGTCAGGGCAAATTATCCAATGAAAAACATTGATTTATATTTATTATGTATCAAAATATATTCTTTAAAAATAGCTGAAAAAGTGGCAAACAATATTTTCAATGTTTTTAAACAAACAAACATAACCTAATAATGACAGTAAGCTCAAATGTGCTTGAACATCTATGCTTCAAGGACATGGCTATTTTAGTTACGGTTGTAATATTATTTGATGTAATTCTAGGACTAAGACCAATCTAATTATTTGTTTGAAATAGTCATACTGTTTTAGAAGATAGTTTTTATTATGTACTAGTACGTTGTAGTTTAATGAGGAAGTAAAGAATTTTTAAGTCATTTTGTTCTGTATTTTTCCTTTCTTCTTAGTAACTGCAACCAAATGTTGATTCCTGTCAATTCTTTTAAAATCTAACCTTTAAACTGTCCCCATGAATAAATATCTGTGCTACCAACTGGGACCTGACATAAATCTGTTCTATTTTCTCTGGTGCAATGTATTCTCCCTGAAAAGTATATATATATTCAATGTTTCAGCCAACATCAATAAATTTCTGATAATTATTGTTCATATCAATTTCAATGCTGTGTGTTTCATTTGACTAGCTTATAGTTTTGTATTTATCTAGTTTTAAAACTGCTTAATATAATTAAAATGTATACTATTTTGCAGCAAATATTTAATACTAAAAATTGTCTATGATTCCATTTTTTAGCATAATATCATACATATTGTAAAATGATTAAAGTATATTTTAAAACATAATCCAACCCAAAGTCCATATAATTTGGTATACACTTTTTAATCATCCAAACACAAATTACATACATATAAACTCCATACCAACTCCAAAAGGTCCATACCAATTTTTTTTAAGGAAAACAAAAAACAACAGCTCTTATAGATTAGAATTTTTTTCAGCATAATATCTCCAATTATATTTTGGCAAATGCTGCATAAACATGCTTTCCACAGAAATAAAATTAATATTAATATGCTGCTCACTCACCACACGTTACTTTGTGAATTTACTGGAGAATTTCAACACATTGTTAACCCATTATAATCTGTCAGTAATGTAAATAACCTTTGAATTATCATCTAAGCAGATAAACCCATTTTGTCAACAATGTGCACTCTAGGTGTTGACTCCATAAACACAGATCAATAGATGTGAATTAATGTATAAAATTCATTCTTTATAGACAGTCTCAAAATAGTGCAAAAAAATTTAGCTGTTATTTAAAGCGAGCAGTAGTAATATTTTATTTAAACAAATGTTTTAAAAAAAATAAGTGACCCAAACTTTTGTTTTTTGCATAAGTCATATCAAACTTATATTGATTTAAATTACTTACCTGGGCTAACTTAAAAATATGCTTCTTTCTGTCTATTAATTTCAAAGTACCATTCTACAACAGACCAATCAACAATCATTTTATAGTCTAAGAGAAGTAACTCTTACTTTTAGAACTTTTTAAATTCTAAACACAAATACACCTGCATTTATATTTCATTATCACTTTAAATAATTGAATTTAAACTAATACACTTCTGAATAACGGAGAATCATTTTTCATGGAAAACCAATAATCAAAAAGGTAAGAAATAATTTCTAAAATCAGAGAATGCTAAGTAGTCAACTGTAATATTTTCCACTGTAGAATAATCTGCCGGTTCAAAAAGGTGCAAAATGAAATGTTATTATGATCAAAATCTAACAACAATCTTTTGATGACATATCAGAAAATCAAGAAATAAAGTCAGAAGATTTTTATCTAGGTTTATTTTTGGTAATGTTTAATTGAATTTCTTTCAGCATTCACATTAGATCTGTGTCTTTTTAATTGGCAAAGAAGATTTTTATAAAGAGAATTAACAATACATTTTGGAATTGTAAGAACATAATATTCATTCTTTATTTTTGGCTTACAGTTTAAGTCCATGCTGATTGTGTTCGTAATCACAACAGAAATGATTATGACATGATAACTGATTAACACTTGACAGTACCATACCATATTAATGAGCATTTCTCAACTTAGACATTTCAAATGATTACATATCTGCCAACTTCACAGATAAAAGAAGTTATATGTCAAAATTTCCTTTCAATTTACACTTTTTTGTGAAAATCATGAACTTAAAGACCAACTGAATTGTTTTTTCCTCTACAAGAAAACTGATGTTAATGATATTCAACTCTTTCAGGGTAGTGTACTTATTCCTGTCCATTATTTTATGCCGTTTCAGAAACATTTATTAAGGTGTAGCCAGGGTTTGATGATTTTTTAAACTTGTTTTACTGAAATTTAAAGTAAAAGTAAAATGATTATAGAATGTAATTCTCACCGGTAACCATTCTCCTATATCGCCTGTGTGTAACCAACCATCATCATCTATAGCCTCTTTTGTTTTAGCTTCATCATTTAAATAACCTAGAAACACACTTGGTCCTTTCAAACAAACCTAAAAAAAAACAAAAACAAAAACCCCATAAAATCAATTGACCTGTGTTGCTCCATTTGAATTGGCCAATCAGATATCAGCTCACTAAGCAAATTAAACTATTTTGAAATAAAATGTATGTTTATGAGAAATAATAGACGGACATAATACAGAAATAATTATCGTTAAAATCTACCATTTTATATTTTCTGATATTTGTGTACTACACTCTATGGCTTACCTCCCCTCTGTTATCTTTAGCAAAGTAGTTCATATCTGGAACATCATCTAATTTGATTAAATTACTAGCAATTGGTGGTCCAACATTACCTTTAAAGAAAACAAAAGAAATTAATTCTGACAATGCAAATATTGAGAAATAATAAACCAGATATAAATAATTCAGTAATCATCAAAAGTCATTGTAGACATATACACTATAATACTCTTTCAATGTAAGCTTACTAAGCCAACAGAAAAGTAAGCAATAATAGAGTTTGCTGTCAAAAATAATTGATTGGCTTTATTGCTTTTTCTGTGTTCCGTGTTGTTTGGTTACAATTTTCCACCTCTTATCTTAGGATGACCCTTGTTCATATTATCAATATCGTATAAACAATGGACTACCATTTATTCCTATAACAAAAGGGCTATTTCCTCTTTATATAAATGCTGAATTTCCTTGCTTATGAAACAACTTTTTGACAAAAGTTTAGGTATTGTAGGAAGGTGGTTTATTTAGGAATGAATAAACAAAATGAGAACAGAAATTGCCCGTTTCTAAAGTTGAAAAAAATTATAATGGACTTGCAATGGAAGTGCATTTAGTTTTTTCCAGAAGAATTAATTACTACAGATGATGTTAAGTTATGGTAAGTAAATCATATATATTACCAGCCGAGTAATCTCCTATCAACTGTACATTACTCAGAGCATGAGATTCTGTCTGTCCATATCCTTCAATTATCTGAAACAGAATACATAAATCTTTACCTAAACCACAAATTCTAGCAGCCCAATTAAGTAAGGCACAGTCAGATCTAATTTTGTTTGCAACATAAATACTTTTTACGCTTACTAACAAATCATCTAAATGTTCTCTTAGTGTATGTTAACTGCACTGTTTATAAAACTGATTGTATATCTATATGAAAATTAACTTGCTGAAAAATGATTTAATCCATATTTTGGTGGATAAGTTAAATTATTAAACAATCATTACTATTATAATTATTTTACAGCAAGCTCCCCCATGCTCCAATTATATTTTTTGTTTGAATGGTGTTTAATGCCACTTTCAGCAATTTTTCAGCTATATCATGGCATCCAGTTTTTATTGGGGGAGGAAGCCGAAGTACCCAGAGAAAACCCCCGACCTGCGATAGGAAAACTGGCTCCAATTATATAAGGTTTATCCAAGTTTGCTTTTAATCTCATGCATGTAATAAAGATATAATTAAGAAAGCCCTGCAAATATTTAGGTTTATATTTAATAACTATGACCTTACTTTATTGAATCACCAGGGAGCTTTATTTGAATATATATGATTGTATACTTATACAAGATTGTTCCAGTCCCAACTAAGGTTCTGGAAAATGATTTGGAAATGACATTTCTACACTATTTTAAGTTTATCCATATCAAGATAACCAGTCACTAACTTAGCATTTATATATGCAATATAGACTAGACAAAGTCGATCTAGCGATCACCGACAATTTTCGTGGACTGTGACCTTGAAATTTGATGGATTTCCCACAAAATCGATAGGCTTCTTACCAACCTGATATATAACAATATCCTTAAGTTTCATTCAAATCGGATGTAAACTTTTTGAATTGTCATCCGGAAACCAAATGTGGACCACTATATACTCCGACTCCGTCAATCGGGGGTATAAAAATATTAAACCAATTGAGAAAGTGTTAATATTATTACATAATGAATTTTTAAAAAGATTTCTGTTGGTTAAGAAGAGACAAAAATCCCCAACGAATATTCTATTTTTACATGAATAAAATTTTGAGTGTTTTTGATTGGTCTAAAAACAACTTTTAGGCCACGATAAATCGCAACAGTTCTAAAATTACATAAAACGTTTGTACGCTGCACGATTCAGCTGCATAGTAGCAAAGCGGAATACGATATCGACCTGGTTTTTATGTTTTAGCCAATCAGAATAGCCGTCTTAACAAATTGATTCGTCCAATCAAATCGATTGTATTAATTGTACATCGTGCATGACAACAACAAATGATAGAAACGTCGGCTCTGCGATATGTTGATTCATTTAAAACTTTCTCAATATTTAAAACTGGAATTTCAGGATTACCAGCAAGTTGATATCAAAAAACAGTATTTAAATAAAAAATATTAAGGGTAACAATAATTACAAAATGTAAGCAGGGGCTCCAGTAGAAAAGGCATCCTTTGTTTTTCTGATCAAGGGAAATGGTGGTTTTATTTATGTAATAAAACAATTAATCCCTTTGATATACGGTCGCTATCAGGATTGATCAGCCCTCAAAAATGTATATTCACCTCACTTAGCGGCACGGTGAATATTACTTTTTCTCTGGCTGATAAATCCTGATAGCAACCTATATCAAAGTCATTAATTGTATAATATTACATATGGTTTATGATTCTTACATTTTCATTGGATTATTTAGTCACGTGGTCCCCCAAAATAATCTGTGTATATATTCTATTTCTAATGCATATTTAAGGCTTGTTACTATTTTTAAAGCATATTTAAGGCATGTTACTATTTATAAAGCATATTTAAGGCTTGTTTCTAAAAATAGATCCGGATATGTTACATTTATAAAGCATATTTAAGGCTTGTTTCTAAAAATAGATCAGGATATACTCTTCCGACTCATTATTCTAAATTTAAATAAATAGAGAAAAATTCATATGTAATATAACAATTAAGGACTTTTTACTCTGTCAATACGTAGTTATATGGACCTGTAGAAAAATATTGACTTCGGACTTCGTCCTCGGTCAATATTTTCCTTCACAGTCCATATAACTACATATTGACCTCGTAAAAAGTCCATATTTGATAAATATTGTTTGATTCAAATCAATATTGACTGACTACCTTTTTCGATCATGTTGTGTCATGTGGTTTTATTGTTTTCTGATATTCATTCAGCTGCAAATTTCAATAAGACATCCAATAGCCCTTTCATCTAATTATTATTCAATAAAGCAATTACAGTCTTTTGTATCAGTCCATACAAGTTTTAATAGACTCAAAAATTTATATTGACCTCCGCCTTAGGGGTCGACCAATAATGAATATTTGAGTCTATTAAAACTTATATTGACCTCTACAAAAAACTATAATTGTATAATAACACTGGAGTCATATTGTACAAACTAAAACTGTAAGACTTACTGGACAGCCCACACAACAGTGGAGAAATTCTAATGGCTTAGTAGACAGCCCACACAACAGTGGAGAAATTCTAATGGCAGTGATCTGTAACTTAGTAGACAGCCCAGACAACATCGAAGAAATTCTAACACTGATGATTTGTGACTTACCGGACAGCCCACACAACATCTGAGGAATTCTAATACTGTAGATGACAGAGGAGCTGATCCTGTCGATATCAGACGAACTCTACCTCCTAGACCTTGTTGTATCTTTTTAAACACCAACTTGTCCCATATACTGTCATTTCTGATTATACTCCTGATAAATAGGCATATAATGATGAGTCATTAAAATTGGAATTACAAACCGTGTTTGAGAACTCCATATCTAACGTTAAATTATTAATGGTTATTTGAATTCATATTGTATATTCACCTGGAGACAGGTAACCATGTTATTCACATGGCTGCTATATACAGCTTATTTAAATGAATATATAACGGAAGAAAAAAATTCTGCCCTTTATGAGTAGAGAATCATTGTATAAAGGTGAATACAAAGTTAGGTTTGACTGTTAACCTAATTTTGTAACAGATTAAGTTACAGTTTAGACTGCTATCAAATAATTTGCTTAAAATTGTTCACTAAAATTCATGATAACATACAAATGTACAGTTCTTAATATTAAAATTGAAGCTTACTTTTGAAGTTCTCTCTTTTTACTTTTCATTGCCATATCAAACATCATTTTCTTAACAGAACTGGCATTAACACCTGCTACAACCTGCAATGATTACCATAACATATAAACAACAGTAACATGAAAGGAGTTTTTACCTTTGATATTTTTATTTCAGAATATACAAGAGACAATGAGTATGTATGCTCTAAAATAAAACAATTGTAATATGTCGATTTCTAGTAATCATCAGCACATTGATGTTTAGAAGTGTAATGTAGATGTAGATTTCTTGCTGTTAAACTAGGGGAAAAAGCAGCCATACAATTAGAACCAATAATGCAGAAAAATGCTTGCCTTATTCAACAAAATTTTTTAAAAATTTCCCATCAAAAAGACAGCACATGCTTTTTATTTGCTTGGTCAAATATTGGTCGCACCATCATAGGCACCGCCCTTTATTTGTAGCACTTTTATTTATAAGTGGGATCTAGATACTTATTCATATAACAAGTTCAAAATTGTATTTGTCTACCTCCAAAGACATAATCCTTGTTTTTACCATTAAGATTGTCAAGTATTATCCTTAAAATTTGATTATATTGAATATTTTAAATTTCTAAATCCCAGAGAGATTTTAGAAGCTGCTGCTTGTATATTCCACAGAGATCTTAGAAGCTGCTGCTTGTATATTCCACAGAGATCTAAGAAAATTCTGCTTATATATTCCACAGAGATCTGGGAAAATGCTGCTTGTATATTCCACATAGATCTGATAAAAAGCATCTAAATGAGATGAAGCTGCTATATTCCAGAGTTCTGGCAAGAAGCTGCTTATATATTATTCCACAGAGATCTGAGAAGAAGCTGCTGTATATATGTTTATCCCATATAGTTCCAACCAAAAGCTGCTTGTATATATGTATATATTCCATTAGTTCTGTGAAATGTAAACAGCTTACAGATAGCATGTAATGAGAATAGCTCATTGTTTATCTAAAAATATATATATTGACTTTTGCTATAGAGCATTTAGACAGTGATTAACGTTGGCTCACCAGATATGTATCAATGTTTTGTGGTATGTCATAAACATGAGTAACTGTTAGTTTTGCTGAGAAAAACTGTGCATGTACCTTATCATAAAATCTGTTCAGTAACCGGGGTACAGAGGGAAACAGTGTTGGTCTTAATTCCTTAATATCATCCATAAGTAACCTAACATCTCCTTGGAAAAATCCTATCTGGCCTCCTCTCATCGTTGTGGCAACCTGCAGACCAAAAACATTTCTAAATATCATTGAGTTATCTATCTTGTCATCATAAATGTATATAGACTAATGTTACACTTTATGTAAGGCTTCTATGAATTCAGCTACAAGTATTGACATGAAGCATTAAACAAGGACAATTTATGAGGAAATTAATGCTATTTTGTACAAATTTTACTTGTATATGTGACAAATGATAACAATTGATAAGTAATTACATAACATACACTTCATATTTTTAATCATCACAGTTTTTAATTGCAACAAATCATTTAAGATGATGCAGGCCCTAAAGAATCCTTTAGCTAATGACAAAAAAAACATGAATAGTTTTTTGAGTAATTTATGCCAAGGATATACATGTGCTTCATGTTCTAGGAAGTAATTCTATTAGTGATTAAATTACAGTTTTAGAAACTCTGTTTTAGGTCATTGATATTGAATAAATATTTAGTGTTCATGGCAAGGAAGTATTTTTCATTAGGGGTTCCATTACAGTTTAAGAACAGGAACTCTTTTTTCAGGTCATTGATATTGAATAAATATTTAGTATTTAAGACAAGGAAGTAAATTTATTAGCAGTAAGTTAAAAGTAAGTAATGAACTATTTTGGGGTTAAAGATGTATTAGGATATAAACAAAGCGTTTAAGGAAGCAAATTCTATTGGGTTGAGGGTAAAATAGATGAATAAGAAGTAATGAAGTGAGAATCTGCTGCACGAAAAAAAAAAAAAGGAAAAAACAAAAAAAACATCAACTGTTAGGACTAACAGTGTAAACATGTTTGAAAATCAATAATAAGCACATACCTCTAACAGACGTTCATATGAATGAGCCAATGGTAAATATGATATCAAAACATCATCTGGTCCTATCTTACAGCCACCACCATCCTGTAAAAATAGGAAAAAAGCATCACATCTCCATAAGCCATACAAACAATAACAATTTCTTGTTCAGACTGAGAAATTGTTGGTAGAAAACTTAAATGTAAATCTTAAACTGATGAAAATGATGAAGACAAATTTTGAAACTTCCAAATGTTCTTGGTGCAAACCCTTCTGTTATTGTCCCATATTTCTCAGTTCAAGTTGACTAAGGTATAGCTGATATAATAATTCAGTATTTGTTGGAGTGTTACAACTCAGCTATTATATCAAACAGAGTACATCTTGTATATACACTGTAGGAACAATAATATTACAAAATAGATATTACTAAGCATAGTTTACAGTTTACAGTGTTTTTTAAATGTTGGCATCAGTATTGGACTGTGATTTGCTGCCAAGTATTTGTATATACCAGATGTTATGTGTTTTCATAATTGTCATAAATACCATTTTACCTATACATGATACAGTCAGCTTCACTTAATCACATATCGGTTAATTGCATATTTCGGTTTATTGCATATATTTTACTAGCACCAAACCATTTAATAGTGAAGTAACAAAAAGTTTCTTTATATAAATGGGATAGTCATTATGGTTAATTGCATAAAATTGTTTGACAATCTTAACATTAAATAAGATTCTGACATTAACTTTGTGGTCTGTATACTTTTTTATGTGTTTCATCACATGCATAACAAGGCAATAAAAAAGGATTTATTATTTCTTGTTCGTTGCCTGTTCAATCCCCTGCCGCCATGTTGTTTGTTTACCACACCTGTGTCTATTTCTAACTGCCAAATAAAATTGCATGTTAATTAGTTTTTAAATGTAATTTTTTTCCCAAGGCATTAATTGATGTTGATTACTTTTACAGTTTTTATTTTATGGCTTAATTATCTCAATTAACTAAGTGAAAAAAAGACCTGAACAGTTGTCACCATCTAAAGCTTGAGGTACCGCATGGGGCAATTCTTCGAAAAAAAAGATTGAAATTAAGCAGAACAACAATTAAAAATAAACATTGAAACTTAGGATTTAAGTAGTGTAAACAGTGATCATTTAGCTTTGTTTATTCAGATTCAGTAATAAATACTGGTGCTTAGATGAAAAAACAATCACAGTAAAATATCTCTAAAGCTGATTGGTCTCTCCCGGAAAAATACGAAGTTGAAGAGCTTCAAGACCAAAAGTTATTTCAAACCGAGATATCAAAGAAACCGGGGGGTTCCCATTCTCAGATTTCACACATATCGACAAAAAGGGAGGAAATACATAACCAGTTTCATAGCAACTCACAAAGGAAAAGACAGTGCACTGGAAAATCTGCAAATGTCGAGGCAGCACTGAAAACCTAGTTCAACAATGCAATGTCTAGGGATATACCGATGTCATGACCAAAACTGGAGGAAAAGGCCAAAAACCTTGCCAAAGAACTCGGAGTCGAAGAGTTTACACTGACCTCAGGCTGGCTGTCAAGGTGAAAATCTCAAAACCAGATTGTCCACAAAAAACTACATGGCGAAAAGAAATATTCCAACCTCACAGCTACAGACAACTGGGTCGTTAATGTTTGACCAAACTAATTACAGGACTACCACCCTAACAATGTGTATAATGTAGTTGAAACTGGCATTTACTATCGGGCACTACCAGACGGTACACTAGCAAATAAAAAAGAACAAGTGTGGACTGTTAGCAGGCTTACAAAGGGATACACCCCACTTCGCTTTCAAGTCCAAACAATATCTACTGTTAATGATATTCGAGGTCAATAAAAATCCTTCATGCACATCTACATTTAATGTACTTACTTAATGCTAAGTTTCATTAAATTTCATCAAGTGGTTTAGGAAGAGTTGCGTGGACAGACAGACAGGGTGATTCCTATATACCCCCAAACAAGTTTGCGGGGTATAACAAGTTGCAGGCAGTAAAAAGATGAAAGGCAGAATAACTGCAACATGTCTGGAATAGACAAGCGCCAACTCCTAGTTATGGGGAGAGTAAAGACCCACGATGTTTTAGAGGGAAAATAGTCTTCCTGTCCAGTATACCTCCAACAAAATTGCGTGGATGACAGGAGAAATCTTATGCGACAACAACAAAGAAAGGTCTTATTACTCATAGATAACTGCAGTGCACACCCATACAGTGGAGCAGAGCAACTAGAGAATGTCAGACTAGAGTTTCTTCTACCAAACACAACTGCCACCATCCAGCCATGCAACCAGGGCATTATCAGTAACCTCAAGGTGCATTACCGTAGTCAGCTAGTAAGGAAGCTGGTAGCTGACATAGACACAACAGACAACAGTGCATTCAAGAAAGTAAATCAACAATATTAAAGTCACCAAATGCCTTTCTTTTTATTTATAAGAGAGTCACAACCAGACAACTGGTAAATGTCTTCCTGTGTATTAACAGGAGAATTACAGCCAGACAACTGATGTATATTATATCCTGCCTTCTGACAGGAGAGTTACTTCCAGACAACTCACCAGTGTGATTAATGCTGAACATACAGTCGATATGGTTCCTTTGTGTGTTAACATTGCCCCCTTAGGTAATCCTACAAATAAACATATGTGAAGGTTATATTGTAGACACATTTATACATTTCCAGATTCAAAAACTATTTATAGCGCCTTGAAAACTATCTATTTCACCCTTGAAAACTATCTATATTGCCCTTAAAAACTATCTATATTGGCCTGAAATTTTTTCACAAATTTTATCTTTCATTTCTTGAAATATAAATAGTTTTTGTGCAATAGTAAGAAAAGACAAAAAAATGATTAATGTCAGATAAAAAGCAACCCATTACAATAAAGACTACCGTACATACTCGCACATAAGGCGGGAAATTGGGAGTTAAAATTTGGTTTTGGAGAAGGTTTCCGACTTATAAGCAAGTCATACCACAAGAGGAAAGAATTCCGGTCGAAGTTTGAAGGCCGTACATAGATCGCCAACCATAAAGACGAAAACAGACAGATACGTGATTAGTTATGCTAAATAAAGTATATTTAAGACATTAATAAAGATTGTTTATACTTGTGTATTGTTTATTTTATCCAGTTTCCATATTTCCATTCGTATTTACCACTGTTTACACAAGAATCGATTTATTTGTATGTATTGCATAATACATCCGGTGATGTCATGATACAACTAAAAACCGAAAATCAAGATAAACTAACTAATACATATATGCTACAGAATTCGTTTTTTCATCAATTATTATTTTAATTTACAAACCATATTCCTTTATATTTGTATTTTAGCTTTGGTTTATTTTAAAAAAACTTTAACTATTAAATAATTACGAAAATGAATATTTGTATATTTACTTGTGTTTGTCTTTTTTATGGTTTTTAGTCATAGCAAATTCAGGGAGATAATTACGTTTACATTTTAAAAACAGGTGTACACTAGTGTAAACAAACCACTTACGATAAATGACAAGCGATATTTAACTCATAAAACACGAGAAACAAATAATAAACAAGAAGTCTTACTGATACTTAATGATTTATATTCACAAATTTGGAATGTTTATTTGATTCTGACCACATGTCAACACGTCTGTCTTCCGACCGACTTATACGAGGGTCAACAGCAAAACACCAGATTTTAAGGCCCAAAAAGACCCCCCGACTTATATGCGGACCACTTTAAAGCGAGCATCTACGGTAACATCTAAAGCTGTCTTCGTGAGTTGTTTTTTTCTTAATTTTTTATCAATAATTTCTGTGTTTCTCTGCCTGACTTTTCTATTTTACTGTACAACAGTACTACATGTACTGGAAAATGTCAGACATTGACAAGCTATTGAAAGAACAGTTCAGAAGGTCTCCACTGGAATCATTACCAGTATCACAAAACTTGTAATTCTATATATGATGAACATTTTACTCTACCTTTAAAACAGTAGTTCTTCTCCATATTGGGATAATTTCACATGACTAAAACCTTTTGTTAATCTATAGGTATCAATATTTTTGGTTTATTTACCTGTTGTTCCACTGGTATAACAAACCACACAAATATCATCTGGCTTGGATGGCTGAAATGTCAAGAAATAAAGTTTATTAGAAATTCAGAGGTTGCAGAGAAAGCTGTTAAAAATAAGAAATTCAGGATTCTATGTAACACACCATTTACATGAGGAAAAGTGTAGGAATATGTAGGCTTAATGTCATAACATTAGGATAACAAGAACAAAACAAATAATTTACTACAGAAAATGTCAACTTGTGTGAATAAATGATGGATTGATGATCCGACAATGTTGTAGTTTATTGCTGAAACACAACTAATTCGGTCAGTGTAGTAACAAGCTGTATAAAAACACTGACTTGGGTTAGATCTGACTGTTCAATTATTCACACTGTGTTGATAGTATTGAGTCTTGCCTGACATAGTGAACAGTTGGATGAGTTGAAATTATAACACAGTTTTTTTAAGTAACATACGTTCCTAGCATTCTATCCTGATGTCTCTACAGGAGACTTTTTATGGAATTAGTATTATTGTAATTTTGTATATATTAAACCACAGTTAAAACCAGATCAAACATGATCTACTGACATATTACTAAAAAAAAACAGGTTCATGTTTGAAATTTTGTAATTAATGAATTTTATCTTCCAGTAATTTATTAAACTTTAATATCAAACAAGTACCTTTGGATCATGAGGATGTTTTTCACCTTGTTCCTGAAAAATAAAATTAACTTATTATTTACCAACATTTTAAATCTATTATTATCTATTTTAAGCTGCGAAAACAAAGTGAAAATATTTTAAAAATTGATTCTGAATTAAAAATAAACTATGCTT